>CM074311.1:6042159-6094659 GCA_037194245.1 Opsariichthys bidens | reverse complement strand
GACGAGCACAAGCGGAGATATATTTAAAAATATCTTGGCTCTTCCGAGTTTTATAATGGTAGAGAAGTGATTTTGAAGCCCAAAAAAGTGCATCCATCCATCATAAAAGTAATCCATACGACTCCAGTGAGTTAATAAAGGCCTTCTGAAGCGAAGAGATGGGTTTTTGTAAGAAGAATATCCATATTTATAGCTTTATAAACTAAAATAACTAGCTTCCGGCAGACAGTCAACGCAAATTCTGAAGAGATGTATGACGCAGGATGCAGGAGAATCATAAGCTTAGACGGCTCTCACGATTTAAACAAATAGAGCTGGGCATCAAACTCAAGCTCTTCTTCTGTTTTATTTGTCTTTAAAAATTCTCATTTTAGACTTCCAATTCGTGATTTGATTTGATTTGCGTAGGCTCTCAAGTTATTTTAGTTTATAAAGATTTAAATAAGAATATTTTTCTTACAAAAACCCATTGCTTCGCTTCAGACGGCCTTTATTTACCCCCCTGGAGCCGTATGGATATCTTTTATGATGGATAGATGCACTTTTTCAAAATTAGGAACACCATTCACTTCCAATATAAAGCTTGGAAGAGCTGGGATATTTAACTCCGTGTTCGTCTGAATGAATAGTCGTAGTGTAATCGTCATATACCTAGGATGGCTTGAGGGTAAGTAAATCATGGGATCATTTTCATTTTTGGGCGAACTATCCCTTTAAAGCAGCTTTGGGCCCATCAGACAGCGAAACGGAGAAGTGTGATTCGTCACTCAACACATTTCCACTGCTCCAGCGTGCTTTACACCACTCTATCCGACGCTTCATATTGTACTTGCATGCACCTGATCCAACATGGAAACCCATGAAGCTCCCGCAGCACATCTTTTGTGCTGATATTAATACTAATCCCAGTGGAAGTTTGGAACTCCTCAGCTATGGAGTCAGCGACTTTCAGGAACCAAGCGCCTCACCAGATGTGTGTGTGTGTGTGTGTGTGTGTGTGTGTGTTTTATACATCAGAGGAACTATTTGTCATCATACACTATATGGCCAAAAAATATGTTGACACCCCTTCTAAATAAGACATTTGACTGTTACAGCTGAATTACTAACAGGTGCATGAAATCAATCATGCAGCAACAAAATGTCTGCAGACAAAATTTTCTGCAGAATGACTCACTATCATTGTGGTATGATTCTGCCATAGGATTGAAAAAAAAGCTAATTGCGAGTTTTCATCTCAGAATTCGGACTTTTTTTTTAGAATTGCATGATATAAAGTCAGAATTATGCGATATAATCTCAAAAGTTGCGTGACTGAAAAGTTGCAAGATATAAATTAATGAATTGCGTGTTATAATTTCTAATTATGAATAAAAAAGGGACTTTTTCTCAGATCTACGAGTTTATATCTCACAATTAAAAAAGTCAGAATTTCGAATTGTTAGATATAAACTCGTAATTCTGGCATTTTTCTCGCAATTGTGAGTTTATATCTCACAATTCTGACTTTATATGACTGAAATATTGAGGAAAAAAGTCAGAATTTCGAATTGTTAGATATAAACTCTTAATTCTGACATTTTTCTCGCAATTGTGAGTTTATATCTCACAATTCTGACTTTATATGACTGAAATATTGAGCAAAAAAGTCAGAATTTCGAATTGTTAGATATAAACTCTTAATTCTGACATTTTTCTCGCAATTGTGAGTTTATATCTCACAATTCTGACTTTATATGACTGAAATTCTGAGGAAAAAAGTCAGAATTTCAAATGGCTAGATATAAACTCTTAATTCTGACATTTTTCTCGTAATTGAGAGTTTATATCTCACAATTCTGACTTTATATGACTGAAATATTGAGGGAAAAAGTCAGAATTTTGAATTGCTAGATATAAACTCGTAATTCTGCCATTTTTCTCACAATTGTGACTTTGTATGACTGAAATTCTGAGGAAAAAAGTCAGAATTTTGAATTGTTAGATATAAACTCTTAATTCTGACATTTTTCTCGCAATTGTGAGTTTATATCTCACAATTCTGACTTTATATGACTGAAATATTGAGGGAAAAAGTCAGAATTTTGAATTGTTAGATATAAACTCGTAATTCTGGCATTTTTCTTGCAGTTGTGAGTTTATATCTCACAATTCTGACTTTATATGACTGAAATATTGAAGAAAAAAGTCAGAATTTTGAATTGCTAGATATAAACTCGTAATTCTGGCATTTTTCTTGCAGTTGTGAGTTTATATCTCACAATTCTGACTTTATATGACTGAAATTCTGAGGAAAAAAAAGTCAGAATTTCGAATTGTTAGATATAAACTCAAAATTCTGGCATTTTTCTCACAATTCTGACTTTATAACTCGCAATTCCGAGAAAAAAAGTCTGAGACTCTGAGATAACTCAACGCAATTAACTCTTTTATTTTTTCATCTAGAGGCAGAAACAATCTTCCCTGTAGTGGCACTATCATAGGATGCTATCAGTAAAAATGGCTTACTGAGTCAAATGTGGAAAAAGCCCAAACCTAAACCCCAACAACAATACAGTAAATCTGTGCAGCCATGGTCCATTTTATCTTCTACTTGCACACATGGATGTGGTGCTTGACTGCCCACATGCTTTGGCCATGTTTTGTTTGTGATGGAATGACATTTACCACAGCTTTGAATGCAAAAACAAAATAAGCGGTAGATTTTTAGGATGACGATTTGACGTCAACTCAGCCCTCTAGAGTATGTGGCGGTGTTGAAATTGCCCGTGTGCAGGTGTGCCGTCGTCATGCTGCCAGGAATGCAGCAGTCTCACAGATGAAACAGGTGTGAGTCGTCCCAGACAAGCAGTCGGCCCGGCACCAGTCGCCATCCTGTCAGAGCAGACCCCTTCAAATGGAGCTGTCACTTTATCACTTTGAAGGAGAGCGAGAGAGAATGAGAGGATGGAGAGTCCACCTGTCAAAAACCCGAACATTGCCATCACTACAGTGGAGCGCTGCTGATGAGCTGGAAATACTCCGTGCGTAAGGCTTGTGTTTTGACGCTGTGGGGAGAGAGATATCTCACACGTTTCCTTGGGTCAGACGAGACGAATTCTAGGACAGATGGAACAAAGTCTTTCTGTGGCTTTCATCATTTGCAGCCAGACAATTGTCTCAGTTCATAAATAGACTGCAACAATGACTGCCCACTTTTTCAGCAGCCTTGATATTTTTCCCATTCAATTTCACCAAAGGCTTTTAAAAGATTCTTCAATAAACGCTTCTCAGCTTTGAGCCAAACCGTCACTGTAAAAATAAAACAATAATAAGAAGTACATGAGTCTGTTAAATTTATGGGAAAACAAAATGGCAGCGGTGGTTGCCAGAACTTTATCTTAAAAAGGAACTTTTTTTTTCTTCTTTTTTTTTTACATTTTCAGCTTTCTGTAGTGTGTAATGTTGCTGTTTGAGAATGAAAAAGTTCTGAAAAGTTACAATCAGGGCTGGGTATGTTACTTTTAAAATGTATTTTACTATAGATTACAAAATACATGCTTTAAAAAGTCATTTGTAACGTATTTCGGTACATTACTCAAGTTTAGTAACTTAATCTAAATACTTTGGAATACTTTGGAATACTAATAAGTGTGAAACAAACACAAAAAAGGTCATTGTGATTTTTTTTATCTCACAATTCTGACTTTTTCCCTCAGAATTGTGATTTGAAGTTGCAATTGCGAGTTATAAAGTCAGAATTATGAGATATAAACTCACAATATTGAGAAAAGTCAAAATTATGAGATATAAACTCACAATATTGAGAAAAGTCAGAATTATGAGATAAAAACTCACAATATTGAGAAAAGTCAGAATTATGAGATATAAACTGACAATATTGAGAAAAGTCAGAATTATGAGATATAAACTCACAATATTGAGAAAAGTCAAAATTATGAGATATAAACTCACAATATTGAGAAAAGTCAGAATTATGAGATATAAACTCACAATATTGAGAAAAGTCAAAATTATGAGATATAAACTCACAATATTGAGAAAAGTCAGAATTATGAGATATAAACTCACAATATTGAGAAAAGTCAGAATTATGAGATATAAACTCACAATATTGAGAAAAGTCAGAATTATGAGATATAAACTCACAATATTGAGAAAAGTCAGAATTATGAGATATAAACTCACAATATTGAGAAAAGTCAGAATTATGAGATATAAACTCACAATATTGAGAAAAGTCAGAATTATGAGATATAAACTGACAATATTGAGAAAAGTCAGAATTATGAGATATAAACTCATAATATTGAGAAAAGACAGAATTATGAGATATAAACTCACAGTATTGAGAAAAGTCAGAATTATGAGATATAAACTCACAATATTGAGAAAAGTCAGAATTATGAGATATAAACTCATAATATTGAGAAAAGACAGAATTATGAGATATAAACTCACAATATTGAGAAAAGACAGAATTATGAGATATAAACTCACAATATTGAGAAAAGTCAGAATTATGAGATATAAACTCACAGTATTGAGAAAAGTCAGAATTATGAGATATAAACTCACAATATTGAGAAAAGTCAGAATTATGAGATAAAAACTCACAATATTGAGAAAAGTCAGAATTATGAGATATAAACTGACAATATTGAGAAAAGTCAGAATTATGAGATATAAACTCACAATATTGAGAAAAGTCAAAATTATGAGATATAAACTCACAATATTGAGAAAAGTCAGAATTATGAGATATAAACTCACAATATTGAGAAAAGTCAGAATTATGAGATATAAACTCACAATATTGAGAAAAGTCAAAATTATGAGATATAAACTCACAATATTGAGAAAAGTCAGAATTATGAGATATAAACTCACAATATTGAGAAAAGTCAGAATTATGAGATATAAACTCACAATATTGAGAAAAGTCAGAATTATGAGATATAAACTCACAATATTGAGAAAAGTCAGAATTATGAGATATAAACTGACAATATTGAGAAAAGTCAGAATTATGAGATATAAACTCATAATATTGAGAAAAGACAGAATTATGAGATATAAACTCACAATATTGAGAAAAGTCAGAATTATGAGATATAAACTCACAATATTGAGAAAAGTCAGAATTATGAGATATAAACTCACAGTATTGAGAAAAGTCAGAATTATGAGATATAAACTCACAGTATTGAGAAAAGTCAGAATTATGAGATATAAACTCACAATATTGAGAAAAGTCAGAATTATGAGATATAAACTCACAATATTGAGAAAAGTCAGAATTATGAGATATAAACTCACAGTATTGAGAAAAGTCAGAATTATGAGATATAAACTCACAATATTGAGAAAAGTCAGAATTATGAGATATAAACTCACAATATTGAGAAAAGTCAGAATTATGAGATATAAACTAACAATATTGAGAAAAGTCAGAATTATGAGATATAAACTCACACACTAAATTCACAATTGCAAGAAAAAAGTCAGTATTGCAAGTTTCTATCTCCCAATTCTGACTTTATAACTTGCAATTGTGAGTTTAAATCTCGCAATTCTGAGAAAAAGAAGTCAGAATTGTGAAATGCAAACTCACAATTGTGAAGGAAAAAAAAAAACAAATTGTGAGAAAAAGTTGCAGTGACGAGTGAATTATAAAATGACTCCCAAAACATGAAAACAGTCGTGGATCATCAGATCATGACAGGACAGTTCAGTTGACAGTTTGGCAATTTTTTTTTTATTAATTCAGTCATTTTGTCTTGTTCAGGACAGTACTAAATAAAAATAACATTTTTATGATCCTCTTAAAAGTATAAAAATGTTGATGAAATTTTTTCGGCATTTGACACATTTGATGTAGCGACAGTATTTCACTAAAACTAAATTACAGCCAACAGTTCAGAACATGAAGTATTCGTAGTGAACGTCAACTCACCATTTTTCATAGACAACAACAAGACAATAAGACTAAACTGTTGATCCATATAATAATCACAAGTTTTCTGTCAGTAAAGGATCCAAATAGTTCCTCACCTGTCTATTGAAACACATGTAAGATCGGCGTCTCTGTCTAGTTGAAGTTTTTCGCGCGGTTCTCTCCATTTAGGAAATGAGACCCTCGTTTTATTTCTCTTCTTGTCCCAAAATCTTCTTGGGTCATTTGGTTTACATTTACGGGACTCGTCTTTGTTGGCAGAAGCAGCTAAAAACAGTAAAGAATAATTGTGCTTCATAACGACTGCGCGAAACAAGCTATTTGTCCATGAGACTATGTTGTCATGGTTTCTACGGCAGTAAAAGCGGAAACCGATGGTATATGACGTCGTTATTCCCGCACACCTTGGTTAAAAATCGCGATTTTCTCATGATTTACAAAGAGTTGGAAACAAGTACTCAACTAAACAAAATATAAAACACTGGCCTGGTGGTTTTTGGATATTTCACTGCAAAAACACATATTGCACCTTTAACTGAAATAATATTAATATAACTGTTTCATATTTTTACGATAAACTGACAACCACCTTAAAAACACAGGTGGCAAAGAAATCTATTTAGTGCTTCACCAGGAATTAAATAAAAAGTGTGTAATTTCAACCCGATCTCACGGCAATTCACACGTATTTTACGAGGCGGCTCGTATGATTTTTGTTAAATCGTACATATTTTACAAGTTTATATCTCATAATTTTGACTTTTCTCAATATTGTGAGTTTATATCTCATAATTCTGACTTTTCTCAATATTGTGAGTTTATATCTCATAATTCTGACTTTTCTCAATATTGTGAGTTTATATCTCATAATTTTGACTTTTCTCAATATTGTGAGTTTATATCTCATAATTCTGACTTTTCTCAATATTGTGAGTTTATATCTCATAATTCTGACTTTTCTCAATATTGCGAGTTTATATCTCATAATTTTGACTTTTCTCAATATTGTGAGTTTATATCTCATAATTCTGACTTTTCTCAATATTGTGAGTTTATATCTCATAATTCTGACTTTTCTCAATATTGCGAGTTTATATCTCATAATTTTGACTTTTCTCAATATTGTGAGTTTATATCTCATAATTCTGACTTTTCTCAATATTGTGAGTTTATATCTCATAATTCTGACTTTTCTCAATATTGCGAGTTTATATCTCATAATTTTGACTTTTCTCAATATTGTGAGTTTATATCTCATAATTTTGACTTTTCTCAATATTGTGAGTTTATATCTCATAATTCTGACTTTTCTCAATATTGTGAGTTTATATCTCATAATTTTGACTTTTCTCAATATTGTGAGTTTATATCTCATAATTCTGACTTTTCTCAATATTGTGAGTTTTTATCTCATATTTTTGATTTTTCTCAATATTGTGAGTTTATATCTCATAATTCTGACTTTTCTCAATATTGCGAGTTTATATCTCATAATTCTGACTTTTCTCAATATTGTGAGTTTATATCTCATAATTCTGACTTTTCTCAATATTGTGAGTTTATATCTCATAATTTTGACTTTTCTCAATATTGCGAGTTTATATCTCATAATTCTGACTTTTCTCAATATTGTGAGTTTATATCTCATAATTCTGACTTTTCTCAATATTGTGAGTTTATATCTCATAATTTTGACTTTTCTCAATATTGTGAGTTTATATCTCATAATTCTGTCTTTTCTCAATATTGTGAGTTTATATCTCATAATTCTGACTTTTCTCAATATTGTGAGTTTATATCTCATAATTCTGACTTTTCTCAATATTTTCAGTTTATATCTCATAATTCTGACTTTTCTCAATATTGTGAGTTTATATCTCATAATTCTGACTTTTCTCAATATTGTGAGTTTATATCTCATAATTTTGACTTTTCTCAATATTGCGAGTTTATATCTCATAATTCTGACTTTTCTCAATATTGTGAGTTTATATCTCATAATTCTGACTTTTCTCAATATTGTGAGTTTATATCTCATAATTCTGACTTTTCTCAATATTGTGAGTTTATATCTCATAATTCTGACTTTTCTCAATATTGTGAGTTTATATCTCATAATTCTGACTTTTCTCAATATTGTGAGTTTATATCTCATAATTCTGACTTTTCTCAATATTTTCAGTTTATATCTCATAATTTTGACTTTTCTCAATATTGCGAGTTTATATCTCATAATTCTGACTTTTCTCAATATTGTGAGTTTATATCTCATAATTCTGACTTTTCTCAATATTTTCAGTTTATATCTCATAATTCTGACTTTTCTCAATATTTTCAGTTTATATCTCATAATTCTGACTTTTCTCAATATTGTCAGTTTATATCTCATAATTCTGACTTTTCTCAATATTTTCAGTTCATATCTCATAATTCTGACTTTTCTCAATATTGTCAGTTTATATCTCATAATTCTGACTTTTCTCAATATTGTGAGTTTATATCTCATAATTTTGACTTTTCTCAATATTGCGAGTTTATATCTCATAATTCTGACTTTTCTCAATATTGTGAGTTTATATCTCATAATTTTGACTTTTCTCAATATTGTGAGTTTATATCTCATAATTCTGACTTTTCTCAATATTGTGAGTTTATATCTCATAATTTTGACTTTTCTCAATATTGCGAGTTTATATCTCATAATTCTGACTTTTCTCAATATTGTGAGTTTATATCTCATAATTCTGACTTTTCTCAATATTTTCAGTTTATATCTCATAATTTTGACTTTTCTCAATATTGTGAGTTTATATCTCATAATTCTGACTTTTCTCAATATTGTGAGTTTATATCTCATAATTCTGACTTTTCTCAATATTGTGAGTTTATATCTCATAATTCTGACTTTTCTCAATATTGTGAGTTTATATCTCATAATTCTGACTTTTCTCAATATTGTGAGTTTATATCTCATAATTCTGACTTTTCTCAATATTGTGAGTTTATATCTCATAATTCTGACTTTTCTCAATATTGTGAGTTTATATCTCATAATTCTGACTTTTCTCAATATTGTGAGTTTATATCTCATAATTCTGACTTTTCTCAATATTGTCAGTTTATATCTCATAATTTTGACTTTTCTCAATATTGCGAGTTTATATCTCATAATTCTGACTTTTCTCAATATTGTGAGTTTATATCTCATAATTCTGACTTTTCTCAATATTTTCAGTTTATATCTCATAATTCTGACTTTTCTCAATATTTTCAGTTTATATCTCATAATTCTGACTTTTCTCAATATTGTGAGTTTATATCTCATAATTCTGACTTTTCTCAATATTTTCAGTTCATATCTCATAATTCTGACTTTTCTCAATATTGTCAGTTTATATCTCATAATTCTGACTTTTCTCAATATTGTGAGTTTATATCTCATAATTTTGACTTTTCTCAATATTGCGAGTTTATATCTCATAATTCTGACTTTTCTCAATATTGTGAGTTTATATCTCATAATTTTGACTTTTCTCAATATTGTGAGTTTATATCTCATAATTCTGACTTTTCTCAATATTGTGAGTTTATATCTCATAATTTTGACTTTTCTCAATATTGCGAGTTTATATCTCATAATTCTGACTTTTCTCAATATTGTGAGTTTATATCTCATAATTTTGACTTTTCTCAATATTGTGAGTTTATATCTCATAATTCTGACTTTTCTCAATATTGTGAGTTTATATCTCATAATTCTGACTTTTCTCAATATTGTGAGTTTATATCTCATAATTCTGACTTTTCTCAATATTGTGAGTTTATATCTCATAATTCTGACTTTTCTCAATATTGTGAGTTTATATCTCATAATTTTGACTTTTCTCAATATTGTGAGTTTATATCTCATAATTCTGACTTTTCTCAATATTGTGAGTTTATATCTCATAATTCTGACTTTTCTCAATATTGTGAGTTTATATCTCATAATTTAGATTTTTCTCAATATTGTCAGTTTATATCTCATAATTTTGACTTTTCTCAATATTGTGAGTTTATATCTCATAATTCTGACTTTTCTCAATATTGTGAGTTTATATCTCATAATTCTGACTTTTCTCAATATTTTCAGTTTATATCTCATAATTCTGACTTTTCTCAATATTGTGAGTTTATATCTCATAATTCTGACTTTTCTCAATATTGTGAGTTTATATCTCATAATTCTGACTTTTCTCAATATTGTGAGTTTACATCTCATAATTCTGACTTTTCTCAATATTGTGAGTTTATATCTCATAATTCTGACTTTTCTCAATATTGTGAGTTTATATCTCATAATTCTGACTTTTCTCAATATTGTGAGTTTATATCTCATAATTCTGACTTTTCTCAATATTGTCAGTTTATATCTCATAATTTTGACTTTTCTCAATATTGCGAGTTTATATCTCATAATTCTGACTTTTCTCAATATTGTGAGTTTATATCTCATAATTCTGACTTTTCTCAATATTTTCAGTTTATATCTCATAATTCTGACTTTTCTCAATATTTTCAGTTTATATCTCATAATTCTGACTTTTCTCAATATTGTGAGTTTATATCTCATAATTCTGACTTTTCTCAATATTTTCAGTTCATATCTCATAATTCTGACTTTTCTCAATATTGTCAGTTTATATCTCATAATTTTGACTTTTCTCAATATTGTGAGTTTATATCTCATAATTCTGACTTTTCTCAATATTGTGAGTTTATATCTCATAATTCTGACTTTTCTCAATATTTTCAGTTTATATCTCATAATTTTGACTTTTCTCAATATTGTGAGTTTATATCTCATAATTTTGACTTTTCTCAATATTGCGTGTTTATATTTTTTATTTTTTTATTTATATATTTTTACTTTATATTACGCAATTCTGCGGGAAAAAGTCAGAATTGTGAGATAAAAACTCTCAATGACCTTTTTTGTGTTTGTTCCACACTTCTTAGTATTCCAAAGTATTCTAAAGTATTTAGATCAAGTTACTAAACTTGAGTAATGTAACGAAATACGTTACAAATGACTTTTTAAAGCATGTATTTTGTAATCTGTAGTGAAATACTTTTTAAAAGTAATATATATATATATATATATATATATATATATATATATATATATATATATATATAAAATTCTTTTTTTATTTTATTTATTTATTTATTTTTCTTTTGATTATTCTTACTAAATTAATACTTTTATTCTGGAAGGTCACATTAAGTTGAACACATGTGACGAGACATTTATAATGTTTCAAGCAATGTCTTTTTGTACATTCTATGCAACAGTTATTTCAAACTGTTATAATATTTCACAATATTTCTGTTTTAGTGGGTTTTTTTTTTTTTTTTGGATCAAATAAATGCTGTCTGTTTGACTGGATTTTTTTTCTTGGGTGGTGCTAATGACAATTGTGGCCTAATTGTTAGAGAGACTTGTAACCCAAAGGCTGCCGTATGACAAATACAAATCGTATGAATTGATTCGAGTGAAGTCGTACGAATGAACCACCTCGTAAAATACGTACGAATTGGTCGTGAGGTAATCTCTGCGCAACTACTATAAAGTCACACTGGCTTTCACAGAAGAATAAACCAATTCCTAACAAGCCCACGGACGGTCTGAAAGGTTAATCCATTATTGCTTAAATCAGTTTTTCTTTGGAGACTTTGAAGATTCGTTCCGGAAACTGTCTGTTGAGGCCTATTATCCTGAACTGTCCGCTCAGGCAAACGTTAGATGCAAATAATCCAACCTCTGTGTATGTAGCTGAACCACACTGATTGTTTTTCAGAATGCATATCAGATATGACAAGCTTTCACAGACCACATGCAGACATCAGGTGGTATCATGTACGCTGTCAGTAACACAGAAACACAAATGTAATGCGGGGAAACGTGATGAAAGCGGTTGAAGTCGGATCAATGTGGTGCGCTGTGGCTGCAGACCGTTACCTGGGCAGGAGGCAACTCTTGAAATCCCAAATGCGGAGAAGAGTATCGATTACTGTTTTCTTTTCGCTGTAATGAGTCTGTACTGATTGCATTTAAAGGAAAGTGAGCACAGCCAATCGGTCATCTGTATTTTAGTCTTTAATACAGTCATAACACGTTTCTGTGTTCCTTGGCTAATTATCAGTTGAGCGCTGGAGGCGCATATTTTTTATTAATACATCAAAGACTATTACCATGTTATAATAAAAGTGGTATTACCTTTGGGATTATTATTTTAAAAGAATAAAAAATGTATATAATAAATTATTTATTTGTAGTTTGTTATTTGGTATTTATTTAGTACATTTTTCACAAGTTATTAGTTTAGTATTTAGTTTAAACACACGTTAAAGACATTATTTCAGACTGAGTGGCTCTGCTATGTGGATTTATGCTTATGCTGGAACTACAATAACAAAATACCATGTTTTTTTGGACGGTACCATAAAAATACCACATTTTTTAACCTATACCATGGTAATAGGAGGTAATGGCACTTTGTACAGTAACATGGTATATATAAAAGTACTATGGTGCACTGTAAAACCCGATAAGTTTAGAATACTCAATTTTTGTAGACTGCGATTACCTCAAAAATTTAAGTAAAGCAACTCAATTCTAATTTTAATTTTATTTAATGTTGCTGTACTTAAAACTATTGTTTACCATATGTGATGTTTCTCATTTTTCAATTGTTTTGATGCAGTGGTTGTAAAACCTGACAGAATTTTCAAAACATTGAAGTAAACAACTCAAAGATTATATTATTATTATTATTATTATTATTATTATTATTAGAACAGTCTCCCCTTGATTTTTAATTTTTTTAAGAGTAGCGATACTTTGGTCCAATGAGATTTCAGCGTGGGCGGGGCTCCGTGACGCAACATTTTGAGTTTACAAACCAAACCACAAGCAAAATGTATTTTCTTTCATTACAGTTGTTGCTTTTTTAACACATAAAAACGATTATTTTTATTGATTATTAATTTCAATTAGTCTTAATCTCACTGAAATGGCATCTAATTTTGCTAGATGAAAATAGCAAAATTAAATAAAAGTTGTTAACATAATACATAATATATTACTAATATGAATATTATTGTAAATTATCTATAATTTAGTATTTTATTTATAATATATATTATAAATACAATTTATATATTTATATTTAATGTATTTATTATATTTATAATTTGTGTAATTTATATATATATATTTATTTATAATATATACATCTCTGCTATATATATATATATATATATATACATATATATATAATACACACACACATATAAACACATTTATATATATATATAACACATATATAAACACATTTATATATATATATATATATATATATATATATAATACACATACATATAAACACATTTTTATATATATATATATATATATATATAATATAATACACACACATATATATAAACATACATATACACACATATACACACACACATATATATAAAAACACATAAATATACACACACACACACACACACATATATATATATATATATATATATATATATACACACACACACACACATATATACAATCACGGTAATGTATTTGACCATTAATTTCCAGCAATTACACACCACCTGTTTGCTATCACGACTCATAATTCTCAGATGACCTCTGAATATATTTGACCGAAGAGGGAAATGTGGAGACGTGGTGTTTCAAATGAGTCGGGCCCAGTATGTGCTCTGATTGGATCAATAAAGTAATTAGAGCAGAGGCGAGTCGCTCAAGGCAGGGCCAGTGAAGGAGTCGGTTCAGCCCTCACAGGAATACTCCGCAAACACTTTGACGTCCTCTCTGAAGGTGTGCATACGCATGTTCAGACATGTCGTCCTGAGAGCTCTTGTGCAGTTTCGTGTCTCTGCGATTTGTTAGGTGGCACTCAGACGTGCAGCCGTGTGAGCGGCGAGAGGAAAGGTTGGAGAGTTAGACCCCCACTCCAATTGTCATCACCTCACAGGAGAGGGCAAAAAGCCATTAGCTATAACAGAAAGCACTGTTTAGGAAGGGCTTTGATTTCAATTATCATTAACAAATAACCTGAGAAAGTGCACACACGTGTCTGCACATCCAACCAATAATATAAAAGTAGAGGCATGGTTATTTCACTTGCCAATATTTCATAAGATAACATCTATTCCAATTGATTATACTATTTTTTTTAAAACAGCCTGATATTCAGTATTCACGAGGAGTGATACAATGAGATTTCAGCGTGGGTGGAACAGAAGCACGAACCGAACAATAAAATATGTATTTTCTTTCATTGCTGAGCTTAGAACTGAAAAACATGGGAGAGTTTTATCCATTATCGCTTCATACGCTTTAGTTCGTTTTAGTTTGACTGAAATGGCATCTAGTTTTACTAGATGAATATGAATGTGATGAATATACTTTTGTGAAAGTACAAAATTAAACCAAATATTTAGACATTTTATATATTAAATAAGTCACCATGAAATCCAAATCCTTATTTTTTATAGAAAATTGCAGTATACTGCCTCATAATTTGTAATCAAAATAGCTTCCCCTCCTTCTCACTGCGAAATCTCAATGTTTACTGGCGTGAGGGCGGGGCAATCCACCAATAGCCAACCGCAACCATCCAATCAATTCCCAATGGACAAAATCAAGCCCCGCCCTACATTTGTTCTTGTTCCAGAAGCCGTTGCGTCGCAATAGGGAAGAAAAGATCACCACAACTTCCATTTCAATGCCGACTTTAATATATTACAAATATGAGTAGTATTATATAATTTAGTATTATGTAATACATTTATATATGCTCCACTTGATATTTCCATTCAGGATAGGGGAAAAAGATCACCAGAAATCCATCAGCACTTCTCCTTCAACAGATTTAGCAAACAGAAAGTGCTGTTTAGATGGGCTTTGACTGCAATTCTCAAATAACCAGAGAAAATGCACATGCACACACTCACGCATGTGTGCCCATCCAACTACACACACGCTATATTAGGGCATCACCTCAGAGCTTCTGTTGGTAGGAGCTAAACAAACAGGCGGTGTCGTATCACCGATGTCAGCCCCTTTAGAGGTCAGAGGTCAATGACTGAGTGACAGGTGTGTGCTCGGGGAGACTGAGCGAAAGATTACTGCTCCCACAACAGAAGAAACCCGTCGCAAGCAGCAATCCAGCATTGATTGTTGAGAATTTATAGTTTGAACACTGACACTGCAGCATACATTGTCAGTCAGATGTCCAGAGCGAAACATTTCATGTCTTTCCAACAAAGCTGCTTTGAGGAGAATTAATGATGCAGCTAAAACCAGATTGAGGTCGTAGCTGATTTTACGTTGCCCAAACTATCGGCATGAAGTCTGGTCTGCTTTACAGCTTATTCTAGCCACTTAGGGTGTGTTCACACTTGGCAGGTTTAGTTTGATTAAAATGAACACTGGTGTAATGACTCTGTCAGTGCGGTTCATTTGAATAAGTGTGAACACTGCCATCCGAACCCTGGTGCGCACCAAACAACACTGTTAAAAAATTACTGTAAATTTTACAGTATAATACTGGCAGCAGGGTTGCCAGCCAGTTGCTGTAAAATTTACAGTAGTGTTACTGTAAATTAATTTACAGAATGTCCCTGCATTCTCTGATTACAGTAAATAACTGTATTCTTTTAAATTACGAAGGGTCAATTTACAGCAATATTCTGTAAATTTAAGTCAAACCAACATGTGACCCCAGAATGCATTGCAGTTTACAGTAATGTGCTGTATTATTAAAAAACAGCCAGCGGCTGTGAAATAATTATGTAATTTTTACAGCAATTCATTACAGTGGCACTGTTAAAAAATTACTGTAAATTTTACAGTATAATACTGGCAGCAGGGTTGCCAACCAGTTGCTGTAAAATTTACAGTAGTGTTACTGTAAATTAATTTACAGAATTTCCCTGCATTCTCTGATTACAGTAAATAACTGTATTCTTTTAAATTACGAAGGGTCAATTTACAGCAATATTCTGTAAATTTGAGTCAAACCAACACGTGACCCCAGAATGCATTGCAGTTTACAGTAATATGCTGTATTATTAAAAAACAGCCAGCGGCTGTGAAATAATTATGTAATTTTTACAGCAATTCATTACAGTGGCACTGTTAAAAAATTACTGTAAATTTTACAGTATAATACTGGCAGCAGGGTTGCCAGCCAGTTACTGTAAAATTTACAGTAGTGTTACTGTAAATTAATTTACAGAATTTCCCTGCATTCTCTGATTACAGTAAATAACTGTATTCTTTTAAATTACGAAGGGTCAATTTACAGCAATATTCCGTAAATTTGAGTCAAACCAACACGTGACCCCAGAATGCATTGCAGTTTACAGTAATATGCTGTATTATTAAAAAACAGCCAGCGGCTGTGAAATAATGCTGTGATTTTTACAGCAATTCATTACAGTGAAACCGAATCTCGGTTCATTTCCGAACGAAATCTGGTGCGGTTCGACTGAAATATGAATGGAACACGGACCAAAGACATCTAAATAAACCAAAAACAGGATGTGATGTCGCAAGATTCTGCAGAATGCATACCTGTTTTTTCTCGTCATAGCCCTTTACAGTTTGGCAGTTCTTCGTTTATGTGCGCAATGGAGGAATTCCTACTGCTGTTTTGACTCTTTTAAGCATTTTGTTTAGCTTTTCACGAGTTGGTAAAAAAAAATACCATCAAATGTTCATTTCATATCATGAATGTGATTGTTACTAGTAAGAAAGCCGTTTTAGACATCAGAAATTTGATATCAGGAATTCATTTTCAGATATCAGAAATGAATTTTTACTAGTAGTAATTCAATTGTTGATAACAAGAATAGACATTTGCACTAGTAACAATATAATTGTTGATATCAGAATTTTGCATTTTTACTAGTAAGAACTGTATTCCTGATATGTGAAACTGGAATTTCAATTAGTAAGAAATGAATTCCTGATATCCACAATTGAATTTGAATGGCAGCCTATGGTGAGATTTCAATTCTTGATATCAAGAATTATAGTTTATACTAGTGGAAATTAAATTGTTGGTAACAAGAATTAACATTGTTACTAGTGGAAATGTAATGGTTGATATCACAAGTTCATATCCTGAAAATGAATAAACGGCTTGCCGTAGCGCACTAGCCAGATGGGATATAAACTTTGTCGGATGAAAACCCAAGTTTGGTTTGAAGACAGAAAATATACGAAGCACAATGTTCTCTCACCATTCCTGATTTCTATCACACTCACCGCATTCAGGCTGTCACAGCACAAACGAAAACTAATGTTCTCCGTGTGTTTTTCTGTTGTGTTCATATGTAAATTGCACGAGCTTATTTTGTCCATTAGATCGAAAGATCTGAAAAAGCCCATATTTACCCGCTTATAGACCCTCCCCTCGAAGAAATCAGGACAGAAGTGGTCAAAAGAGACGGATTAAAACACCATATGTAAACAGCTTGGAATAGCAACAAACCAGCTATGGTTTCCCAGTACAAAAGCAGCAAAGAAATGAAATTACTTCACTGTAGTGATGAACGAGTGGTTATGAAAACATAGACAGTGGAGGAGATTGGAGAGCAGGAGCAGGATGGATACTATAAGCTTACATCATAACGCAGGTAATAATGATGGCAGATACACTCCGGTCAAAAGCCTCGCAGACAGCAGGATACGAGAGAGAGAGAGAGAATGGAGGCGGAGGATGTGTTTGTGGTGGGCGAGAGACACTGACAGATTGATTGGCCAGTGATTTGGGTCATTCTCTAACCCTACCACTCTGTGACAGCGGCTGCATTGTCTCGGCCTGCTATCGCTTTCCGCTGTCTCAGACTCCCATTATAAAGCATTTGGGCTTCATTACAGTGAATTGCGTAAACAAGTTACAGGTGAGGGAGGGGGGGAAGAACAATTTGCATCTCTGATGCAGCACCAGAGGCCTCACAAAAAAGGGAAAACATTGATGCACCTGATTGTCTTCAATTCGCCTCGGAAAAAACACCATCCGTTCACTTAGGAAACACAATACTCATTATGAGATTTCTGATGCCACTATCCACAAGCAAACTCTGTGTTAGGAAAACAACCGTCCGCAATTTAAATGTGAATACACAACCGTTCCTGGTAGAATTTAATTAATTTTCTTCTCAAAAGGTGGAGAAAAATATGTGGCGTGCGGTACACAAAATGCCTCGCTTATGGAAATGAGATTCTTCTTACATGTCCAATTCAATCATATTTGTTGTATTGTTCTGTTTACACCTCAATATTCAGGCAGACGCTTTGCAATCTTCCAGAGTTTTGTGCGAAACGGGGTTTTTTTTTTAGTTTTCATGAAAACAGAGCTATTCCCTTTGGAAGAATTCATTATAGATCTCAGTCTCCATATAGAGCAATCAGAATGTCAGCAAGGTGTCATGGTCTCTCAAGGTACCTAAACCACCAACCCATATGCAACCTTCATGCATCTGATTATTGAAACTGAAACCAAATTATTTGGACTAAATGGCGAGTGTTTCGTGCTGCTGTTGTAGAGTTCGTAAAGCGCTCCTCTATGCATTTATGGCCCTATAAATGTCTAGACACACACTGGGATTGTGCTTGGCTGTGAAAAGATCATTCAGTGTAAAACACTAAATAAATGACACCACATCCTGTCTAACAAATAATTAATCGTGCCATTAAAAGATATGTACAGAGTATTTGATGAGTACAGGTGAGGTTTGGGGAATTTTGGGGGGAAGAAATCCAGTTATTTTAATTGAGTCCACCAGATTTATTTTTCGCATTATTGCGAGAAACAATTTGTGAAAAAGAAATGGATATTATTGCCACTGGGAAATTCACTTTGGCACTTTTATTAAATATAAATTAGTGACTTTTTTTTTTTTTTGCTAAAAAAAAAAAAAAAAAAACATTTTGATGACTGTTTTAGGCCAGAGTTGTAGCAAGTTATTTAGTCACATGACTTGAAGTCACGTTACTTATTGCACAGCTAGGATTTATTTGAGAACGGCATGAGCGTCGGAGGCAAAAGAAAAAATTTTTTGGGGGGGTCCTCCTCCAGAAATATTTCTCTGGAGTAAATGCCGTTTGCTGTACTCTGGTCCCTTTTAATTAACGAAGTGTCTATTTGCCCATCTTGTTGGCAAATGGTATTTACACTAACTGACGTCTGTTTGGAGCAGACAAAATTTCAGAAGACGCTGGATTGAATATATTAGTAATAGTGTAGAGCAGTGGTTCCCAACCAGGGCTGGGTGTGTTACTTTTAAAATGTATTTCACTACAGATAACAAAATACATGCTTTAAAAAGTAATTTGTAACGTATTTCGTTACATTACTCAAGTTTAGTAACTTAATCTAAATACTTTAGAATACTTTAGAATACTAATAAGTGTGAAACAAACACAAAAAAGGCAATTGCAAGTTTTTATCTCACAATTCTTTTTCCCTCAAAACTGCGTGATATAAAGTCAGAATTGTGAGATATAAACTCGCAATATTGAGAAAAGTCAGAATTATGACATTTAACTCACATACTAAATTCACAATTGCAAGAAAAAATTAGTATTGCAAGTTTATATCTCCCAATTCTGACTTTATAACTTGCAATTGTGAGTTTAAATCTTGCAATTGTGATAAAAAGAAGTCAGAATTGTGAAATGCAAACTCACAATTGTGAGGGGAAAAAACAAATTGTCAGAAAAAGTTGCAGTGAGCTTTTTACAATTATAAAATGACTCACAAACAACTATCACAAAACATGAAAACAGTGGAAAACATGAAACTGAACTCGTCTTTTTCAGACGGTCAGAGTCAGAGAATCACCAATCGCTGTTTAAATGACATTAAAACTCAAAGTAATCACTTTGGTAATCTAAAACACTTTTCAGATGTAACTGTAATCTGATTACCACCCATTTAAAATGTAACTGTAATGAAACACAGTTACTCAAATTTTGTATTTTAAATACGTAACGAAGTTACTTGTATTTCGTTACTCCCCAACCCTGTTCCCAACCATGTTCCTGGAGGCTTTGCATGTCTCCCTAATCAAGCACACCTGAATCAGGTCAACAGCTCATAAGCAGAGACTCAAGACCAGAAATGGGTGTCAGACTAAGGAGCTATGGAAAATGTGGAGTGTTGGGGGGGCCTCCAGAAACGAGGTTGAGTCACATATCAGATCAGAAAGTCATTTATTTTCAATAAAAATGAAAATATTTTAAAAAGTGGAAATAAAGGGTGTAATGTGTGTTTAATAATAAAGTGTTTATCAGTTAGGGGTATGGATAGAAAGGGCTTTATTGTCTCAATAAGGTGGTATCCATTAAATCATTTTAATAAATATAATAGTTTAATGTGCAACACTACTGAGGTGCAAATAGTGGCTCCGAATGAGCCGAGTAGAATGGATTTGAGGAAGCAGCAGCGTGGAAGCTAAAACGCGGAATGGAGTTTAATTTATTAGGGCACTCAACAAGCGGAACGGATTTGATTGACGGCGCTGAATTAGAGATGGTAAAAGTAAAGGGTCTCGTCCCACCCACGTACCATGATTCCGACACCCATGTAACTGTGTATGTATATTTTTAAAGTGTATTATTGAAATGTTATCAACATCTTTGTCTAGTCACCTTTAGGGCTTTATCCAATAGAAATGTTTCAAAGCAGCTTCACAGTAATAAAAAGGAAAGTTACGGAATTAATGATGCAAACTTCATCAAATATGAGACAAATTGATATTCTGCTGTCAAGCATCTGTAGCGAGACAAAAGTGTCTTTATTCAGCTCTGGTCCGATCAATGTTGATTCAGTTCAGTTTAATATTGGAGTCGATGTTGCAGACTTCATCAGTTTTGAAAAAAAATTTTGATTCAGACAGTAGTTTCATTATTCAGCTCAATTCAATTCAAGTGTTGTTCTCATCCGATAGTGTCAGTGCAGTCAAACTGGTAATATTGCTGGATTTTTTTTTGTGAAACATTAAAATGAATATATGTGGAAGGAAAACCAACTGTTTTCAGTATGGCTTTTAATGTTAAAAAATTACTTTGTGAAGTTTAGCATGATTTTGACAATATTATGATTGGTCTGAGAACAACATTCCTTTCAACCAACGTAGCTGGACGAGGGCTTGAATCATTTCCTCTTAAATCATTCAGAATGAGTTAGGGAGTGGGTTAGGGATGATCCAGGAATGTGTCTGCTAAATGTTTTGATGCATATCAATTTACCACTTTGAGTCGCAGAAATTGAGACTCTGAAACTCGAGTTACACTTGGTTAATCCAGCGAATTTATAATTCTCCGTTCTGATGCACTTGCGTTCTTTGAGTGAATCTATTTTTGCATTGTACAGTAATGTGCAGTGTAGATTAACTTAACCCAGCATTAGAGATATCGATCAGTTCCCTCAGGGAAGGCGGGATTCTCATATTGCCTGCACCAACTGCAATAAATCTGCCTTTATCATTGTCTTTCTCACCACACCCAGCCTAAAACAGTTTTTAAGAGCGATGAAGGGCTTTGGCAGCCGATCGCTTGTTAAGGAAGTACCCATTTGGTTTGGCCTGCATTATTGTGGTTAAGATAGTTTGACGGGTTAATCCTGCCGATGCTCCTTTTAAGTGTCTCAGAGTCTTTCCACCCAAAGCACAAGATTTATTGACTGCCTGAATCCCAGTAATTAGAAGGGTAGAGGCCTCCGGTACATCAGTGATAGGGAAAGCTTTGATTAGTATTCATCAAGGCATTTGGTTCATCGAAACATTGAAACTGGTCATTTAGACTTACCAGTTGTTTTTTTTTTGCTTGGCTAAATTACTGATTTTTAAGGAAACATGAATGATATATAATTACATTAAGATTCATTTTTTTATATGCAATCTCTGGGGGGGGGGGGGGGGGATGTTGTACACTTTGATTAATTTAAATAAACTTAAATATTATGTATTCTAAATAAGAGATCTCTTCTGATTATTTTTGTGGTAATTTCTACACTTTTTTTCCAGTTTCGGGACGTTTTTAGTCACAAATATTTATACAAAGAAATGTGAATTGCTTGAAACTGGTGTTGTCAAAAGTACCGACTTCGCCACCAATTTCATACTGAAATTGTATAAATGTGATGCTTTGAGCGCTGTTGAGCGGATTCGTAAACACCTCTGATTGGCCATTGTGTTCACATGCTCATCAGATATGTCTGTGATTGGCTACGGTGATCAACACTTCAAAAGCATTTTGTAAATAGACATCACCGAGCGTTTACAGATACACACGGGAGCAGTGCATTTTTCGTTTCCCGCTCCTACTTTGTGCTTTGAGATGCGTTGAGATTTGCAGCCAATCACAGACATATCTGATGAGCGCGTGAACACAATGGCCAATCCGTAATGTTTACGAATCCACTCAACAGCTCTCAAAGCATCATATTTTTGAAGATTTAATACCGACTTGATATCAAAGTCAGTCCTTTGACAACACCGCTTGGAACTGCATAAAGTTCATGTTAGACCAACAGAAATCCCCCAAATGATGTCCGAATTAGTCGAACACAGCTGGCTGAACAAAGGATTTTAAATTGAATACTATTGCTCAAATGTTGTGTTTATGATTATCGTTAGTTATTTGTTGTGCTGTAATGTTAAGAGCTTTTTACATTGGTTGATTGTTAGCATTCTCGAGATTTGTGTGGCAGCATTCTTGAGGTCTATGTACATCCTTCAAAAACTATCCCACATAGTTTATAGATAGAATATGACTAACCTAAATGATAAATCAATGTATTGCGTTACCGGTTGAAAAATTCCTGAGCAAGAAATCTGTGGTTGCTTGCGTGAATTTATTGACTGATTGAGGCATTTCGCATTTAAGGCACAATATGTAAGATTTTTGGATTCAATGATCCAAAAACCACTAGAACAATGTTACATATATTCTTGACTTGTGTATTTACACTATTCCAGATGTTTAAATCCAGAGAAATAAGGACGCCGACCGTGTGGCGCCTATCATACCTGTTTTGCCCTCGATTTTTATTTTGTAGAAAGCATAAAACCCCATAGACACTTTAATATATGTGCTTTATTAGACAGGTGAGCAACTGTTTGGATACATTCATCGACAGAAAACGAATCATTGTTAAATACCTCAACACAGCAAGTCTTATTTTTTAAATCTCGTTTCTATGTTTTACCATGCCTAATATCTGTAATAAGTGTCTCATAGTAGCCGCAAAGTGAACGCAGAGTACTTTCAACGCACAAATTAATCTAATATGATAAACAGCGCTGCTTTACCCCACATACCCTTGACTGGAAAAAGCGGGAAGTGGTTGTCTGTGGCATAATAAAAGTCCTGCTGCTCATTAACAATCGCTCCAGCGTTCAGCTCCTGCTCTGATTCATACTACAGCAGTAACATTAATAATCTCATCCATGAACATGATTTCTGCCCGGGTCCCGTGCCGACACTTTTACACCGGCTGTAGACGTGAAGACATGATTTTGCGATATCAAGGCGTCATCAAGCTATACCTACACAGTAAAAAGTTAAATCAACTCTGCTCAGATAACATTTGGTCCCTCTCTAAATAGTGTTAAAGTAATACTGATGCAGAGTTAAAGTTAATGTGATAATTAAGCAATTAATTAAGCGATGATTGAACATTAATGATGAACGCCTGCTGTTAACAAGCAGAATCACTGAAGAAAAGAGAAACATAAGAACTACAACTGACTTCAGCCACAGTCTGAGATGAAATCAACTGAAGATAAAAGACATTCAATCTCTGAAGAGTGTTACTTTAACTCTATTTAGAGAGGGACCAAATGTTATCTGAGTAGAGTTGATTTAACTCTGGGGTTTTTACTGTGTGTGTTTTGAATAAGCGACCTCTAGCGGAAATTTCCATAGTGTGCCTTTTAGTGAACTAGCAATTTAAAATTGACAAAACAAAGTAGTATATTTTCTGGTTTCGTATACAACTTCAGTTAATAATTTGGGTATAGATTTACCCAGGTTTTTGCTTGAAACCTCCATTTGGGCACGGAAAGGCGATCTCCCTCTGCTAAAACCTCTCGTCTTATCCGTTTACCCCTCAGAGGAGGTTTCCTCGTATCACAGGCGCACGCTGCAGGGCATTTGTCATCTCCCTGGGCCTGGGTCACCTTACAGGAGATGCTTTCAGGGCATTCTGGCAGAAAGAGTACAGTAATCCCTATCCCTACACATATCATCCTTACCTGGAGCCCGACCAGACCAAATCCAATCGATATGACTCAGCCAAAGAGAGACCTTTAGAGGGGGCCAATGGAAAAGATGCTGTTATAATATGCATTGTATTATATTTATGGTATTACACATGTCATATTAACAAACCTAGCTTGTAAGAGAAGAAAGTGAGTGGGATGAATAGATTTGTATATGCCTGTGGAAAAAGCTGGAAGTGGATGGATATCTGAGTGGCTGTAATTAGCTTGGAGATGCATGGATTAATGGCTTCCAGCAAAAACTGACCAACAGCCCCTGGCGCCATGCTGTCTCTAGTGATTTTGAATGTTTTTCTTTTTCAGCCTTCTATAAGGCAGCACGCTTGACTGTGTCATATACAATGTCAGAATCTCTCTTCTTTAATTGCTTCTCTTTGCATGTGCCGTCACTTATAATCCCTTAAGGCCCCGATATACCTCAAACAAAATCGAAGAACGAACTGATGTGATGTCATTTTGAGCAAAATCAGGCCAAAACAAAGTTCGTTTTGGGAGTTCGAAACGGCTTGCCAAAGCAAACTCTCAGGAAAAGTTCACTCCAGCTGCAAAACAACCTTCGTGCTACCATTGGTGTGTGACGATGATGTAATAGGAGGTGTGCGCTGAGGCTCCGCCTTCTTTCCGTCGAGGCAAGATCTCGGGGTAGCCGTGGCCTAGTGGTGAGGGAGTCGGGCTTGTAATCTGAAGGTTGCTGGTTCGATTCCCACGCCGGCAGGAATTGAAAGTGGGGATTGTGAATAAACAGCACTCTCTCCACCTTCAACACCATGACTAAAGTGCCCTTGAGCAAGACACCTGACCCCTAATTGCTCCCCTTGTAAGTAGCTTTGGATAAAAGCATCTGCTAAATGATGAAAATGAAATGAAATGAAATCTCCGCGGGTGAAAACATGAACACACTTGATAGCCGCTTTATAGTAGAAAATGAAGTTCTGTTTCTGATGAAATGAGGAACTGACACTATTTTCATGTTTCATACTGTAAAACTGCTTGCTTTTAAACAATCTATTAAATAAAATGCCGTATAAATTAACGTGGTGTGACTTTGCTGGAGGGCTATTTTGCAGAGCTCGTGTTAACATGTTGTTTTGATCAGATGCTCTTCTTATGCTTTCTATAAAAAAAATTTATTTCTTATGTTTTTGTTGTTATTGAGAGGAAAGTGCGTAGCACATATTTACATATTCATCTAAACGTCGCTCTCAGCAGTGAGGGCGGAGTCAGATGTTCAATAACAGTAAATAGCTGCTCACGCATTTGAACTTCGTTCTACCCCGAAAAAGAACTTCACGGTATATCGGGGCCTTTATAATCCGTCTTCAATTATGGTGAATAAGTAGACTCAATTTAGATCGCATCTCATCTCAAACGTATTCAGTGCCTCTTTGCCATTAAAACTGGGTTTTATTATTCACATAATTAACAGTTTAACCTGATTCTCATCAAACTGTTGTCTAAAAAAATTTAATGGTGAAAAACTGTAGAGTGAATTTAGGTTGACTTTTTTTTGAGTTTCATTTAAATTAGTGCGGGCTGAAGCGTCACCATTGGTTCACTAGTTCTAGATTGACAGCTCCTCCTCTAGCCAATCAATCGAAGAGAGGGAGATGACATCACTTCAATGCGGCTCATGCTACTGGTGCTAGAGAGTAGATAACTCTTTGAAAGTATGATTATCTAAGTATGATTTCATCTAAGACTGTGGCTGAAGTCAGTTGTTGTTCTTGTGTTTCTCTTTTCTTCAGTGATTCTGCTTGTTAACAGCAGGTGTTCATCATTAATGTTCAATCATCGCTTAATTATCTCATTAACTTTAACTCTGCTTCAGTGTTACTTTAACACTATTTAGAGAGGGACCAAATGTTCGAAACTTTACAAGGACTTTCAGTAATAAGCTATCTGAACTATGGACAAATGCAAATAATTAAAATCTTCTTTTTGAGATATATGAGATATCCTTCATATTAAATAATGAATGGTATTTGGTGATAAATATTACTTGACTCATGATGCAAATGTGTTAAGGCTACTACAGCTAATGTACTTCTAATGTTTGTAATTGTTCTCAGCCCTTGTAAACAATATAAACTGGCACATTTGTCTTTCTGAACGGATACATGATGATGCTATATGCTATGTAAACATTCATTGTAGCATTTAGTGACGCAATGCCCCGTTCGCTTTTTGACTAAGTGCAGTTAAATTTGGCTTGCACTTCTGTAACCGATGCTGAATGTCATTTCCCATTTATCACATCAGTTTAACACACCCTCTGGCTCCGCCTGCTACAGTAGCCACACCCCAAACTCACTCTATTGGTCGAGCTGAAAAATTGACGGAGCTGAGTGGACCAATGTTTTGATTGTTTCTGGGAGGCTCAGTTGCACTTTTGGGGGAGATAAACCATACTCAATAGTCAATGAACAATAAACTGGGCTAAGAGAATGTATTTTAACAAATAAAATGGTAGTTCAAGAAACGTTCATGCAAATTCCCAGTACAGCACCCCATGTGGCAGTTCTGAGAATGCCATGCATACATTTGTTGTGTATCGAATTGCATTCTGATTTCAGAGTGCAGAAATGCTAAAAATCAAACATAGAAGACTCTGTGTTCATGTTCATCAGTCAGTTTCAGGCCATAGAAATAGTTTTCCAGAAACTTGAAGGCTGATGTACTTCAGCTGCACCTTCCTGTTTTACTTGCAACTCGAGATGCTGTTAAACATGTTAGACAGCGGAGTTTTCGTGTCCGGCACCTGGTCCCATGGGGCCTTGCAGGTGAAAAAAAGCCTTCGTTTGCACCTTTCTAATTAGTAAGGAGCCAATTTGCTGAGAGGATGTTGTTGGTGATCGGCTTAGCCTGTATTCCTGTTTTTTTCCCTCTTATCCTCTGTTTGTGCTGCTGCTAAATAATTGACTTCAGAAATAGGTACTGATGAAACCATTATATGTGAAATGTAGAGAGTTAGCACCTTCTAAATCTAGAGAAATAATCCTTACATTTTAAAAGTTCTGTTTTGGTTTGAAAAGAAAAGGAATTACATAATGGTTTTGCTGTTCAACAGACATGCTGTACAGTTGCGTCAGCAATCAGCAGTCGGTAAGCAACATGGTTAGCTCCTACTTTCCAACATCATTCGTCTTTCAGCCAGTCAGGTAGGACTACTGAGCTAAAATAATATTTACAATCCAAGCTGATACAGTTTATGATGTGAGTTTAGCATCATATTATAGGCATATTCATAATTACCCTTTGAATTATTTACATGTTATTTACACGAACGTGAAACGATTTTAATATGCTGAAATAAACAATCAGACGAGATGAATACATTGTTTAACATTCCTTAATCTTAATTGACCACCCTCTTTGAGCAAATATAATTGTTGTTGAGTACAAATCCATTATGGGGTATTACTGCAATACAAATCGCAAACACACCATTGTGTTTGTTCTTCTGATCAGAGGCAACCATTATTTCCAAAAGTAAACAGTTTGAGTCGAGACATTTTGGTAATACCTTCTATGCCTTAAAGCCTTCTAATCTTGATATGTTGACCCTGTACCAAACCCTGGTGAGCTTCATTGCTTTTTACACAGTAAAATCCCCAGAGTTAAATCAACTCTGCTCAGATAACATTTGGTCCCTCTCTAAATAGTGTTAAAGTAACAATCTTCAGGGATTGAATGTCTTTTATCGTCAGTTGATTTCATCTCAGACTGTGGCTGAAGTCAGTTGTTGTTCTTGTGTTTCTCTTTTCTTCAGTGATTCTGCTTGTTAACAGCAGGTGTTCATCAATAATGTTCAATCATCGCTTAATTATCTCATTAACTTTAACTCTGCTTCAGTGTTACTTTAACACTATTTAGAGAGGGACCAAATGTTATCTGAGCAGAGTTGATTTACCTCTGGGGTTTTTACTGTGTACTCCCTACATAGGCAGCTGCCTTCTAAATAAATTCCTTTTTTGCACTAATTAGTTTGTCTACAAGGTGGCAAAAAAGACACATAGGAGATGGAACAATAACAGCAAACGTAACAGTAACGGTGTTCAGACTCACATTGTTCAAACCGGAGTCGACACTGATGGAGAGACTCGGGAAGAATGAAACTGGACGATTCTGAGTGGTTAGTGGAAAAATTTATGTAGTTTCTGTGGAGTTGGTTCAACTCATCGACTGGCATGTGCCGTCATGTTGATCTTTTGTTCAAAACCCTTATGGACGTCCACTACACATACACTCACCTAAAGGATTATTAGGAACACCTGTTCAATTTCTCATTAATGCAATTTTCTAATCAACCAATCACATGGCAGTTGCTTCAGTGCATTTAGGGGTGTGGTCCTGGTCAAGACAATCTCCTGAACTCCAAACTGAATGTCAGAATGGGAAAGAAAGGTGATTTAAGCAATTTTGAGCGTGGCATGGTTGTTAATGCCAGACGGGCCGGTCTGAGTATTTCACAATCTGCTCAGTTACTGGGATTTTCACGCACAACCAGTTTACAAAGAATGGAGTGAAAAGGGAAAAACATCCAGTATGCGGCGGTCCTGTGGGCGAAAATGCCTTGTTGATGCTAGAGGTCAGAGGAGAATGGGCCGACTGATTCAAGCTGATAGAAGAGCAACTTTGACTGAAATAATCACTCGTTAAAACCGAGGTATGCAGCAAAGCATTTGTGAAGCCACAACACGCACAACCTTGAGGCGGATGGGCTACAACAGCAGAAGACCCCACCGGGTACCACTCATCTCGAGTCTTGATTTCTGTTGAGACATTCAGATGGTAGAGTCAGAATTTGGCGTTAACAGAATGAGAACATGGATCCATCATGCCTTGTTACCACTGTGCAGGCTGGTGGTGGTGGTGTAATGGTGTGGGGATTGTTTTCTTGGCACACTTTAGGCCCATAAAGTGTCAATTGGGCATCGTTTAAATGCCCCGGCCTACCTGAGCATTGTTCCTGTCCATGTCCATCCCTTCATGACCACCATGTACCCATCCTCTGATGGCTACTTCCAGCAGGATAATGCACCATGTCACAAAGCTCGAATCATTTCAAACTGGTTTCTTGAACATGACAATGAGTTCACTGTACTAAAATGGCCCCACAGTCACCAGATCTCAACCCAATAGAGCATCTTTGGGATGTGGTGGGACGGGAGCTTCGTGCCCTGGATGTGCATCCCACAAATCTCCATCAACTGCAAGATGCTATCCTATCAATATGGGCCAACATTCCTAAAGAATGCTTTCAGCACCTTGTTGAATCAATGCCATGTAGAATTATGGCAGTTCTGAAGGTGCAAGGGGGGCAAACACGGTATTAGTATGGTGTTCCTAATAATCCTTTAGGTGAGTGTATATATACATATCGAATTCTGTGAATGGTCTAATTTTTTTCCAAAATATCGCTCAGACAGAAATGCTCCTTTTTTAGGAATCGAGCTTGCTAATGAGACTCTAAACAGTGCTCTGTGCAGCCAACGACAAAACAGTTAGCATGCTTTTGCCATGGCCTATAGAACTGTTATACCATTTTCGCTTGGGAAAACAAAATGGCGAAGCTGTGGGTCGAAAGATTATGCAGATTATGTGGTGGTAATATTACAATAATATCCCCTTCCTACATCACAATGGGAGCAATGTCTGACCGGCTCGTTTTTTCACATGCTTGCAGAGAAAAGGCTTGGCAAAACAAAAGTTACTGGGTTGTCCTTTTTCATGTTTTTTGAGTTGATAGATGCACTTGATTGTAGCACACGAAAAAAGCTAGATTTTCATTATATGTCCCCTTTAAACCTAAAAAGATTGGTAACTTCTCGAGAGAAATTACACAGACACTGGACAAGAATGAAACTCTAGTTTCTAAACACCTTTGTTTACACACTTATCGAGTGAAGTATACTTTGAAAGACTGGGCATTCGGCTGTACACAAGCATTGCGTGTCAATAATTTGGGCTTTAGGCATAACAACTCGTATAGTCATCAAGTTTATTATTCTTTCTTTTTGTTGTTCTTATTCCACACAGTGCATAATTCTGCTGCCTACCTTTAGGAATCACTTTGTTTCTTGAGTGCTAAATGATACTGTCTAGGTGGTCAGCATATTTGGGTTTGAAATAGAAATGTTGTGCTAGTTTTTCAGCATTACAAAGGCTTCACAGTCATGTTTGCATCTATGTGTTTTGTTTTAAATGTGTATGTAAGGTGGCTGTTTCACACTCTCTCAGTGAAGCGCCATAACTTGCTTAGGGATTTTTAATATCATCTCCTACCAATGCAGAGGTTGGAAATCATTGTTTATAGGCTGCATTAGAGCACCACTCCTCTGCTTTACCGGGTAGGGTGACCGGTATTATTGCCTTACATACGACTTGGAAAATGAAAACAGGCTGCATGCATCTGGTCGTTCGCAGTCGACTTGATTGACCTATCTGATAATTGAGGAACACGCATTAAAGTATGCATTGCATCTGATTGCCCTCTCCATTGTTTATGCAAATGTGGGTGCGCTATCACCGGTTTTACAAGGTGGAAAAAAACAATCCCGCCCCACCGCTTCCCCCTATCTCAGTACCTGACAGTGTCAGACCTCTATAACTGCTACGGTGCTGTCTGACGCTGTGGAGACTCGACAGCTTGCTGGCGATTATTGATTGGGTGCGAACGCCACAGCAGTATTAAACATTTATGCCTCTGAATACCCACACTTTGGCTTCTCGGGGGGGGGTTGGTGGTGCACGACTTGCAGTGCAAGCACGTTATATATCCGGTGTCAAAGCAAATCTGAAAAGATTGGTCATAATTTTATGCAACACCTGTCGTCAGATGCCGTGAACTGAAATATTCAAGTCAAAACAGCTGTATGTGCTGTCCGTGGGTCAAGAAAATCAAAAAGTCTGCAGCAATAACCTGACAAAGTAATAGCATTTTTTTTAAAGGATTATTAATTGGGAGGTGAGATTTTTATCCCCTTAAAAAAAGGTCAAGTGAAACATTTAACGAGCAATTAGGATGAGGAAATGCCATCTGGCAATCGGCAACTATAAAATAAATTGGCATAAATAATTAAGGGGAATAACAGGAAAGAGAAGGGAATAAAGCTCTGGGTGGATTGCTCGGCTAATGTCAAACTCTGCCACAGACGGCTGTCTCTCTCGCTCTCACCAGTGTTCAGAGTCATTCATTACTGAGAGAGGCTCTGCCACTAATGTGTGTGATGGCTCCCACTGAGAGCCTGAGATCCCAGGAGCCTCTCACAGAGCAAATGTAACTGGAAGCCAATCATCACTTATGCCTTTCTTTTTCTCTTTCTCTTTTTTTGTGCTCTCTGTTACTTGAGCATTGTATTATGATTCAGTAATTTGAACATGTGCTCTTGGCTTATGGTAAATATCTGATAACTATGGGTAAATCTTAAAAGTTTAGTTTAAAATTTGTCAGAAATGTTGGTTTCAAATTAATTAAAAAACATCTCATTTTCAAGCAAGGTTTCAATATAATGACATGCAAAAATGTCATGTGGTATAACCATCATCATCATCTTACAGTATATATCATTACCTGCGCCGGACATGACATGCAAAAAAAAAAAATAGTAGGGTGCACACGATTTACTAAATCGTGCGCATGATTTACTATTTCATTCCCTCAATTTTATAAATAATGCGCATGATTTATAAATCGAGGGAACAAAATAGTAAATCGTACACACCATTTAGTAAATTGAGGCTACAAATTAGTAAATTGTGTGCCTGTTTTAGTAAATCGAGGGAACAAAATAGTAAATCGTACACACCATTTAGTAAATTGAGGCTACAAATTAGTAAATTGTGTGCCTGTTTTAGTAAATCAAGGGAACAAAATAGTAAATCGTACACACCATTTAGTAAATTGAGGGTACAAATTAGTAAATCGTACACACGATTTAGTAAATTGAGGGAACGAATTAGTAAATCGTTTGCACATTTTAGTAAATCGAGGGAACGAAATAGTAAATCGTACACACCATTTAGTAAATTGAGGGAACGAATTAGTAAATCGTTTGCACATTTTAGTAAATCGAGGGAACGAAATAGTAAATCGTACACACCATTTAGTAAATTGAGGGTACAAATTAGTAAATCATGTGCACGTTTTAGTAAATCAAGGGAACGAAATAGTAAATCGTACACACCATTTAGTAAATTGAGGGTATGAATTAGTAAATCGTGTGCACGTTTTAGTAAATCAAGGGAACGAAATAGTAAATCGTACACACCATTTAGTAAATTGAGGGTATGAATTAGTAAATCATTTGCACGTTTTAGTAAATCAAGGGAACGAAATAGTAAATCGTACACACAATTTAGTAAATTGAGGGTACGAATTAGTAAATCGTGTGCATGTTTTAGTAAATCAAGGGAACGAAATAGTAAATCGTACACACAATTTAGTAAATTGAGGGTACAAATTAGTAAATCGTGTGCATGTTTTAGTAAATCAAGGGAACGAAATAGTAAATCGTACACACAATTTAGTAAATTGAGGGTACGAATTAGTAAATCGTGTGCATGTTTTAGTAAATCAAGGGAACGAAATAGTAAATCGTACACACCATTTAGTAAATTGAGGGTATGAATTAGTAAATCATTTGCACGTTTTAGTAAATCAAGGGAACGAAATAGTAAATCGTACACACAATTTAGTAAATTGAGGGTACGAATTAGTAAATCGTGTGCATGTTTTAGTAAATCAAGGGAACGAAATAGTAAATCGTACACACCATTTAGTAAATTGAGGGTACGAATTAGTAAATCGTGTGCATGTTTTAGTAAATCAAGGGAACGAAATAGTAAATCGTACACACAATTTAGTAAATTGAGGGTACGAATTAGTAAATCGTGTGCATGTTTTAGTAAATCAAGGGAACGAAATAGTAAATCGTACACACAATTTAGTAAATTGAGGGTACGAATTAGTAAATCGTGTGCATGTTTTAGTAAATCAAGGGAACGAAATAGTAAATCGTACACACCATTTAGTAAATTGAGGGTATGAATTAGTAAATCATTTGCACGTTTTAGTAAATCAAGGGAACGAAATAGTAAATCGTAAACACAATTTAGTAAATTGAGGGTACGAATTAGTAAATCGTGTGCATGTTTTAGTAAATCAAGGGAACGAAATAGTAAATCGTACACACCATTTAGTAAATTGAGGGTACGAATTAGTAAATCGTGTGCATGTTTTAGTAAATCAAGGGAACGAAATAGTAAATCGTACACACAATTTAGTAAATTGAGGGTACGAATTAGTAAATCGTGTGCATGTTTTAGTAAATCAAGGGAACGAAATAGTAAATCGTACACACAATTTAGTAAATTGAGGGTACGAATTAGTAAATCGTGTGCATGTTTTAGTAAATCAAGGGAACGAAATAGTAAATCGTACACACCATTTAGTAAATTGAGGGTATGAATTAGTAAATCATTTGCACGTTTTAGTAAATCAAGGGAACGAAATAGTAAATCGTACACACAATTTAGTAAATTGAGGGTACGAATTAGTAAATCGTGTGCATGTTTTAGTAAATCAAGGGAACGAAATAGTAAATCGTACACACCATTTAGTAAATTGAGGGTACGAATTAGTAAATCGTGTGCATGTTTTAGTAAATCAAGGGAACGAAATAGTAAATCGTACACCATTTAGTAAATTGAGGGTACGAATTAGTAAATCGTGTGCATGTTTTAGTAAATCAAGGGAACGAAATAGTAAATCGTACACACAATTTAGTAAATTGAGGGTACGAATTAGTAAATCGTGTGCATGTTTTAGTAAATCAAGGGAACGAAATAGTAAATCGTACACCATTTAGTAAATTGAGGGTACGAATTAGTAAATCGTGTGCATGTTTTAGTAAATCAAGGGAACGAAATAGTAAATCGTACACACCATTTAGTAAATTGAGGGTACGAATTAGTAAATCGTGTGCATGTTTTAGTAAATCAAGGGAACGAAATAGTAAATCGTACACACAATTTAGTAAATTGAGGGTACGAATTAGTAAATCGTGTGCATGTTTTAGTAAATCAAGGGAACGAAATAGTAAATCGTACACACAATTTAGTAAATTGAGGGTACGAATTAGTAAATCGTGTGCATGTTTTAGTAAATCAAGGGAACGAAATAGTAAATCGTACACACCATTTAGTAAATTGAGGGTACAAATTAGTAAATCGTGTGCACGTTTTAGTAAATCAAGGGAACGAAATAGTAAATCGTACACACCATTTAGTAAATTGAGGGTACAAATTAGTAAATCGTGTGCATGTTTTAGTAAATCAAGGGAACGAAATAGTAAATCGTACACACCATTTAGTAAATTGAGGGTACAAATTAGTAAATCGTGTGCACGTTTTAGTAAATCAAGGGAACGAAATAGTAAATCGTACACACCATTTAGTAAATTGAGGGTACGAATTAGTAAATCGTGTGCATGTTTTAGTAAATCAAGGGAACGAAATAGTAAATCGTACACACCATTTAGTAAATTGAGGGTACAAATTAGTAAATCGTGTGCATGTTTTAGTAAATCAAGGGAACGAAATAGTAAATCGTACACACCATTTAGTAAATTGAGGGTACGAATTAGTAAATCGTGTGCATGTTTTAGTAAATCAAGGGAACGAAATAGTAAATCGTACACACCATTTAGTAAATTGAGGGTACGAATTAGTAAATCGTGTGCATGTTTTAGTAAATCAAGGGAACGAAATAGTAAATCGTACACACCATTTAGTAAATTGAGGGTACAAATTAGTAAGTCGTGTGCACGTTTTAGTAAATCAAGGGAACGAAATAGTAAATCGTACACACCATTTAGTAAATTGAGGGTACGAATTAGTAAATCGTGTGCATGTTTTAGTAAATCAAGGGAACGAAATAGTAAATCGTACACCATTTAGTAAATTGAGGGTACAAATTAATGAATTTTGTGCACGTTTTAGTAAATCAAGGGAACGAAATAGTAAATCGTACACACCATTTAGTAAATTGAGGGTACAAATTAATGAATTTTGTGCATGTTTTAGTAAATCAAGGTTTTGAATGACTTGAAGGTGAGCGAATAATGACAGAAATGACCCTTCGCAAAGACAAAATGGCGGATTCGGGGTTATGATTGGTCAGATTGCCTGTCAATCAAACTGTTGCCGAAGGGTCAATTGTCGTTTTTGGCTGCACTATGCCTTTGTTTTGTTTTTGTTTGTTTTTTTTTTTTTTTTATGAATTTAATCATTTTTTTCCCTTTTCATTTTGGTGGATGGACAGGTAGGTTGAACAGAGAATAATGCAATATGAAGTTAGCGACAGGCGAGTGCCATCCATTGGTATCCATTAAGTGGCACGGCGCATGATACGTTTTGTCAGGGCTCATGACGCGCCAGTGTGTCTGATGTAAAAACCAAGCTAGTTCTCAAAGTGAGCCATCAGCAGGAGAAATACTCCACCTTGTGCACTTCACAAAGGCTGAGATCTCTCAGGCCCCCCAGATGAAACAAATGAAAACACAGTCACGATTTCTCCCCTACACCCTGCGTCGACAATTAATTACGGAGCTCACAGTATAGACTAGCCCACTCGCTGCGACAGTCACCCAGCATCTGATTTAGCTTGCAGACCTGTAGAGGCTCTTGTACACAATGTTATTAAAATATTTATAATTCATGAAAAGTTAATGAAATGTGTTGCAATGGAAAATCTAAATATTTGTATATAGATCCAAGTTTGTTTTCTATTAATTCACATCAAAACATTGATATGATTAATGGAAGGGTATGCATTTATTTCTCTATATCATTTATTGTTCATTTAGAGCTTGATTTGGTAGCACCATTAAAATGTGTTTTCCATTTTGATTGATGGCCCTAATTATTATAATGTTTAGACAATTAGTTATACATTTGAAAACCCCCTCATTAAGCAACTATTGAAAATAGTTTCATATACTGTAGTACAGAACTATCTTTATGATTGATGGATAGCACTGCATTATGGTAACAGAGCTCACTGCAGAAACATAGCATATGACAGCAGAAGAAAGGTACCTCATAGATGCATGCAGTGGATATCCATGCCTATGTGTGAGTGTTTCCATTAGGACTGCCACAAGCTCTGCTGCAATAATGAGGAGGCAGTGCATGGAGAGCCTCGCTGGATTAAAGGCAGGCAGACGGCTGTGACCCCGCTCGCGTCTGCTGCCATTCAGTAATGCGTTTCACTCAGTGGCTGAGGGAATTCAATCAGATCCAGAAGAAAGCACAACGACTCCACTGCCCTTTCTGACCTGCACACACACCCTTGTGCTGATGCATATTCACTGACGCCCATGGGATATTCCCACTCTCTACTCACTTGAGTTGTTCACACAAGTCTACATGGTTGGTGAAACGGCACATGACTGCAGTTAGACATTAAAAGTAGTGTCAATTTTTTTGTTTAATGCCATGAAAAACTATTAAATAAGCCTATTATAGGATTTTCTGATCATTTATTCTCCCCCACGTCATTCAAGATGTTTGTCCTTCTTTCTTCAATCGATATTCCAAGATTTCACTGGAGTTCAATGGGTTGAAGCATCATGGGCATTATGTAATCATATTTGAAAGGTCACGCGTGACCGGAAGCACCAGCTAGTAGCAGTGGGTAGTGTGAAAAATTCCAAGTTATTTTCTCCTCCAGTTTCAAAATCATCCGACATCTTTTCTTACCTTTTTTTTTGTAAAGGCCGTTTGACTTGGTCTTTGCTCATTCGCTTTATAAACACTGGATCGGTACTTCCGCCTAAGTCACGGGTGACCTTTCCTACATGATTACGTAATGCGGAAATAAGTAAAAAAAAGGTTTTTTTTAGAAAATGGCAGATCGTTTTGCTTATTCCTCGACTGGGATCATGTAGACCTCTTTAAAGCTCCACTGAAACTGCAGTTTGGAACTTCAACTCGTTGGTAACTGTTGGAGTCCCCTATATGGAGAAAAATCCTGGAAGTTTTTCCTCAAAAACCTTCATTTCTTTTCAACTGAAGAAAGAAAGACATTAACATCTGGGATGACATGGAGGTGAGTAAATTATCAGGAAATTTTAATATTGAAGCAAACTACATTTACATTTAATCATTTAGCAGACGCTTTTATCCAAAGCGACTTACAAGTGAGGCAATTATGGGATAGGCACCTTGCCAAGAGCTTCTTCGTCATGGTATCGAAGGTGGAGAGAGTGCTGTTCATTCACAATCCCCACTTTGGATTCCTGCCGACGTGGGAATCGAACCTGCAACCTTCAGGTTACAAGTCCCACTTCCTCACCATTAGGCCACGACTACCCCAATCAATTAAACTACTCCTTTAATGCCCCTATAAAGTCTAAAACCTGTGACGCTGTCGAAACAATGTTTGCTTAAGAACCCTGACATCGCAACAGCTCAGCCAATGGTGTGAGTTTAGGGTGGGGCTCTCTGTTTGACTGACCAATGGCAGGTGTCTGGGAAAACCTGTTTGAAAACAATAGGTGTGTTCGACTCGAAGTGGTGCTGTGCAGACCGATCGGTGTATGACACACTACCCCAAGGGTGATTGGAGACCAGACGGCTCTCACACCCAACCTATCCCTTTTTTTTCCCCCCTTTTTTGCTATTTTGTTTAATGACTGTAGTGAAGTAGAAATAACGCACTTAACTGGTAAGGTCTAGATTGGCCTAAGCACCTTTAGAATTCAGTCTGAGAGGTTCAAACCTCAGAGATGGATATCAACATTTGCTGCAGTAAAATATCCTCATGAAAATTTAAAATCCATATCAAGGGTTTCGATCAAGATTCTACCAAGCAGACCCTGGAGATCTATTGGCAAAGGTTCACCAAGGAATATTTGCATTTTAAAGACTACTTCAGATGTAGTTTTTATATATTATGCTTTAAAATGTTGGATATAATTATTATATTCCGATGTAGCAAATATCTATTAGTACATCGTTTATGCTTAGTAACTACACTAACCACAGTATTACCATGTTAGTGTGTTTTAATCTAATGTGCCAAAAGGCTACCATGGGATGACTTTTTTTCTCAATATATTGGACCATTGTAGTATTCTCTGAAGTACCTTGGCAGCATGGATGTGCGATTTTATAAATATCATGACTTTTAAGGTAATCAGTCAATACTGTGCTATTATTATCACTGTGTGAAACCAATACTTACATTATTTGTTTCTTAAAAGCCTGAAATATTGCCTTCAGATCCCAAGATCCCCACATTATCAATATCTGACCTGGCACTACAGATATCTCTTTAACTCTGAAAGGAATAGGAGATTACATCGTTCATATATTTTATGTCTTTGGTTCTTTGGGCCCTGCTGGAGAATTGGTCCATAAAGGTAAATCCATGAAAATCCGGCCTCCCCGAGCGCAGCTTCACGGTAACTTATTCATTACACTGTTGCATGAAATGGATCGATACAGGAAGCCAAGCAGCAATTTAGCCCCCTGCACAGCAAACAAGTCCACTGACAAATGTTTCATGGCCCCTCTATCTTATACTTATCATATTAGATGCATGCATACCTCTTCCTTAAGAAGGAGGGTGTCGCGCTCCGGCCATTACTTATGACATCTATAATCCTGTTCACACTGACAGTAATGAAATTTCTGGAGGCCGCTATATTGTTAGTTTCTACTAGATGCTTGTCTGCATTATCCAGCTGTATATCCCATTGGTGGTCATTTACATTAAGAAAGAGCTTGTATCAACAACAGCTGCTGTAACTCTTGACACTAGAAATCTCTTGTGGAAAGTTATTGGCATCCAATTGTTTTTATGTTGCAAAAAGCTGCCAGTATCAACACCCTTTTAATAGTTTAATAACATTCGTTCACCCAGAAATGAAAACTGTTTATGTTCTAAACCCATTGACTTGGGTAAATTTAGCTCAATTGTAGTACATTTTTACTAACTTTAACACTTATAATATTATAAAGCATCCAAGTGTGTAAGATCATCTTGCTTCAATCAGCTTCTAACAGCTACAGTAGTTGATGCGATGACTTTACCTTTTAGTGATTGGCTCTTTTAAGTATTTTTTTTTTTCATTTTTCCCCATAGGTATGGTAGGTTGGTAGGTTGGTAGGTTGGTTGGTTGGTTGGTTGGTTGGTTGGTTGGTTGGTTTGGTTGGTTGGTTGGTTGGTTGGTTGGTTGGTTGGTTGGTTGGTTGGTTGGTTGGTTGGTAGGTTGGTAGGTTGGTTGGTTGGAAGGTTGGTTGGTAGGTTGGTTGGTTGGAAGGTTGGTAGGTTGGTTGGTTGGTTGGTTGGTAGGTTGGTTGGTTGGTTGGTTGGTTGGTAGGAAGGTTGGTTGGTTGGAAGGTTGGTTGGTTGGAAGGTTGGTTGGTTGGTTGGTTGGTTGGTTGGTTGGTTGGTTGGTTGGTAGGTTGGTAGGTTGGTTGGTTGGAAGGTTGGTTGGTAGGTTGGTTGGTTGGAAGGTTGGTAGGTTGGTTGGTTGGTTGGTTGGTAGGTTGGTTGGTTGGTTGGTTGGTTGGTTGGTAGGAAGGTTGGTTGGTTGGAAGGTTGGTTGGTTGGAAGGTTGGTTGGTTGGTTGGTTGGTTGGTAGGTTGGTTGGTTGGTTGGTTGGTAAGTAGGAAGGTTGGTTGGTTGGTTGGTTGGTTGGTTGGTTGGTTGGTTGGAAGGTTGGTTGGTTGGTTGGTTGGTTGGAAGGTTGGTTGGTTGGTTGGTTGGTTGGTTGGTTGGTTGGTTGGTTGGTTGGAAGGTTGGTTGGTAGGTTGGTTGGTTGGTTGGTTGGAAGGTTGGTTGGTTGGAAGGTTGGTAGGTTGGTTGGTTGGTTGGTAGGTTGGTTGGTTGGTTGGTTGGTTGGTTGGTTGGTTGGTAAGTAGGAAGGTTGGTTGGTTGGTTGGTTGGTTGGTTGGTTGGTTGGTTGGTAGGAAGGTTGGTTGGTTGGTTGGTTTTTAAAGGTTTATAAGTTACTGTTCAAAATCACTAGCCCTGTGGAGAAAATGACTGGAGTTTTTACTTCCAGAGCCCGACTGTTGCACTCTATTGCTTTCTATTATTTATATTAATATGAGTGAACCGTCTTGATATATATGCTACTCAGTACTTCACACTCCAGTACAGTAGGTGGGATGGAAATGTTTTGTTTCTTCTTCTGATTTTTACATGCCCATTCGTAAACCAATATGAAAGGTGCATTTCCGCCACCTACTGGACTGGAGTGTAAAGCGTTAGAGCGCACATACACAATTTTACTGTCATTTGGGTTTGAAAGATCTTAAGGATAAGTGGATAATGACAGAATGTTCATTTTTTTAAACCCATCTGGTTAGCTCATGACCCAAGATGGTTTGATTCGAAGGTTATGTTTGACGAGGAATTCGGTTTTGTTTCTCAAGAACATGAAACAGGCTAACACAAAGTCTTCGAGACCATGTCAGGGTGAAGCTGTAAAGCTCCAAAGGCATGATCAACACGATTCTATGATGGACACAGCTGAATGGATGGGCACACAGTGCTTACGTTCACGATTCACTGAAAAGACTTATCAGCCACTCGCTGGCTAAGCAGATGGTGAGTAGGCGACTGTCATACACTCAGTGGACTGCTTCATATCGACAAAGAATTGATAGCATTTCAGTGTGTAGCCGCTTGTAACGTTGTCACGGCACTGTGGCCATTCTCAGAGCAAATACTGCTGGCTCTCCTCTCATACCCATCTGGGAGCAAATGGGCTTATGTTTACATGACCAAGTTCTTATGTTTCCCGTTGGTCCCATACAGCTGTGCTGGATCTGCGTGCATATATCCATGTTAATGCTTCTCTCAGGCCTGCAGGGAAGTCCATTCCGTCCTTGCGTTTCCTTCAGCTAGTAAATAAATCCTTTGATCTTCAATTGCTTTGTTCTTCTTGTCATAGTTATTTACGATACAGCACAGTTTTTACCGGTAAGTCTGTCATTCTGCTTACTACCTGGACCATAGAGGCTTCTGTACTGTGACAAATCACTCGGGCAATTACCTTTTTGCCGAAAGGGATTGTAGAAGCATGTTTAAAATAATGCTGTGTGGTTTCTTTAGTTTACATTTCATTTGGTCTCACATAGTCAGACTTTTGACTGTGATGTCTTGTCCACTTTGCAGTTCACTTATGTGATGTCTGCGTACATAAGAAGGGTCTGTCTAACCAACGTGTAAAGCAACTGACACAACGTTTTGATTGGGTCAGTTTGCAATACAGATGATTTAATTACAGCAAATATATATGTAGGCTTAAATGTAATCAGAATGTATGTCTATCCAAAATCTTGATCATTTCAACAATGCAACTTTTTGTCTCACAATTCGGTCTTTTTTTTTTTCTCGCAATTGACCGTTCACAAAAACCCGAAGCCCGCCCTCCTTTGTTTCATGATTGGTCAGACTGCCTGTCAATCAGACTACTGTCAAAGGGTCAATTGAAAGTTTACATATCACAATTCTCACAGAAATGTGAAATAATAAGTTCCAAATACATTTTTGATTGATTGATTGATTGTGGAAACAGGATTTCATCATTTTTACCTCAGTTAGCAAATGGATAAAAGAAAACCACTTAAAAACCACCGCTGTATAAAATGCAGTTTAAATAAAAATTAGTTATTAATTTATTATGTATTGTTACACGTAACATTTTAAACATAATGTTTAAAATACATTATAGTCTATAAATGTATAGTTATTTATTAATTTATTATTTAATCGTTTAAACTTTTTAAACACGGATTAAATGTCTAAATATTTTTATTTTATCATTTTATTGTTTATACTGTATGTCTATGTATTTGTCGGTGTGAAAAATTATTTATTGACATTTTTATTTTTGAAATAACAAAAAAAATGCATTTTTCAGTGGCACTTCACATCTTCATATTTTACTTTAAAAAGGGGCTCAAAAAAACACGTTTTGCTGAGCGCCAGAAGTTGATTAAAGAGTGATCCATCTGAGGTTGACAATATTCCTTCTTTATGTTCTATTGTATGTTTTTTGGTTTCTTTTTAATTCGTTAGTTACACTCCTTCTAATGTTCTGTTGCTAACTGTAAATGTCATGTGGCATTTGGCTGATTCTCATTTTTGTGTAAAAAAAAGAAAAGAAAAGTGTTTTGTGTTAAAATCTCTTGAGTCTTTGAGCTTGTTCACTTTAATGCATGCACAAACTTGACTTTGGGTCTTTATTAAAAGAGCGTATCTGATATGATAGTGTCAGAAGAGCGGGGACCATAAATATGCAGAATTACACTACATTAATAATTCATTTGTTCCACAGCCTTTACCCTATTAAAGATTGAAAAGGATCCTCTTGATTAAAACTTTATCCGCCATAATCAGTATGATACAAACTGACTTTTTATCCGTCTAGGTCTATCTTTGTTGTCTTACTCAGTCTATCCATGAAATATGAAACATAAAATATCTATTGAGGATTTTTATTTTTTTTCATTTGAGGTGCATTGATGCACTTTTATAATTAATTCAGCTCCAGTGATCAAAATTTAGATATAAAAGACTTCCAGTTGGTGTTCATACGGTGATATAAATAATTACAGATGGTAACTTTTAAATAAATAGTGTTATGACTCAAACATTCTGGTTCAGAAATGAAGTGCATGTTAACAGCCAAACAAATCAGCATGGATCAACATCTGAATCCTAATGCTTTGTGTACAAAGTCTCAGATGTGCCTAAACACTAAGCGTTTGCGATGTTCCTTCACCTACATTAACATTGTTTTCCATTACAGCCAGCCTGTGACAGTACTGAGCATCAGCAGCATTTTGTGCCTCAGATACTCACTTTTTAGTCCTATTTTAGGCCAGCCGGCAGGTGCGTTGAAGAAGCCATACTGTCACCCTTCCACAAGCTTCTCTATTGATAGAGGTGCTTCCCTGCTTTTATGACAGAGATCTTAATAATTCAGTGACTCCTTCTACGCCTGTAGACTTCCCTCTGAGCTGGAATTTTAATTTGATCTCTCCAAAGTTTTTTCTTCCCATCATCCGAGGCACTTTCCTTTTAATTAGGTTCATTATTGTCTCATGAATACGGTCTCTTTTTTATTTGTCCCTCCTGATGTAAATGGGGAACTCGTATCGGAGCAGAGCGCAGATTTGGAGCAGAGTATAAGGTTTGTTTGACCAGTTAGGCTGAACAGCCGTAGACGAGAGTGGGGTAAGATGCGCCACCCTAATAATCTAGTAAACTGACCATTTTTACCATAACCGTCTGAAACGGTTTCGATAAATGATCTCTCTAAACCCCTCCTTTCCAAGAGCCTCCTCTGTTCTGATTGGTCAGATGACCCAGTCTGTTGTGATTGGTCAAACGCTTAGAGCGTATGTCGAAAACCAAACAGCCATTACCATATCTAAATATTAGCTCCGAATCTTCCTCGGCACATCGTAATGCGAACAATAACGATAACAATGGCGTGTATTTTTTATCGTTTCAGTTCAAGCGCGAATCCTCATTCTTTGGATGTGCATTAAAGTGGATTTGCTTTGGTAGCGGAAAATGCCGTCTTCTCAACATGAACAACACAAACCAAACTCAGCTACAACTACAAAGTTTGAGGGCGGGGCAAAGCAGGGGCGGAGCTAAGGGGTGGCCACCCCGCTCACAACTGCTGTTTCTGTCTTCCCTTTTACACAAACGACGTTTATTTAAACGAAGAACCGTCTCTTTAAGACCACAAAAAACGGGAGACTTTTCAGACTCGCACCCTAATTTCGCCTCGGCACCAGGCGGAAGTCAAACACGCAGGTGCCAAATGAGCTTCAGCAGAACAACAGTGATCGGCGAACATTATATATAGCCTGCGTCAATTTTCTCAACTGTTTGGTTTCAAGATCATTTTGAGTGGGTCGCATTGTGTGCAGACAAAGAAATAACCACACAATACAACGTAAAACTGTTTTTCTGATGACACTTTTTGAAAGACGCGTGTGAAACCGGGTGACACTCCTGTCAGATGCTGAGAGAAACACGTTGTCCTTATTCAGTATCTGCGGTCAAATGATATGTTGTCAAGCTATATGTCAGTATAAAAATGTACTTTCCTGTCGTGTTAGCCATTATTCTGTGTGCAGTTTTCAATAACGCGCGAATTCTTCGTGCTCTATATCACTTAAACAAACTACGAGCTTGCAACGTTGTATTTCTGTCGTCAATTAAGCGATTAAAGGTGATTAAAGCTGCGTTAAAACTGTGCATGCACAGGGTTGGGGAGTAACGAAATACAAGTTAACTTAGTTACGTATTTAAAATACAAAATTTGCGTGACTGTATTTGATTACGGTTACATTTTAAATGGGTGGTAATCAGATTACAGTTACATCTGAAAAGTGTTTTAGATTACCAAAGTGATTACTTTGAGTTTTAATGTCATTTAAACAGCGATTGGTGATTCTCTGACTCTGACCGTCTGAAAAAGAGGAGTTAAGTTTCATCAACATTTTAATACTTTTAAGAGGATCATAAAAATGTTGTGATTTTTATTTAATACTGTCCTGAACTGAATTTATAAAAAAAAAAACGGCCTGTAATAACCTGGATGATCCACGACTGTTTTCATGTTTTGTAATAGTTGTTTGTGAATCATTTTATAATTGTATAAAAGGTCACTTCAACTTTTTCTCACAATTTGTTTTTTCCCCTCAAAATTTTGAGTTTGTATTTCACAATTCTGACTTCTTTTTCTCAGTATTGCGAGATTTAAATTCACAATTGCAAGTTATAAAGTCAGAACTGAGAGATATAAACTTCTCATAATTTTGACTTTTCTCAATATTGTGAGTTTATATCTCATAATTCTGACTTTTCTCAATATTGTGAGTTTATATCTCATAATTCTGACTTTTCTCAATATTGCGAGTTTATATCTCATAATTCTGACTTTTCTCAATATTGTGAGTTTATATCTTATAATTCTGACTTTTCTCAATATTGTGAGTTTATATCTCATAATTCTGACTTTTCTCAATATTGTGAGTTTATATCTCATAATTCTGACTTTTCTCAATATTGTGAGTTTATATCTCATAATTCTGACTTTTCTCAATATTGTGAGTTTATATCTCATAATTCTGACTTTTCTCAATATTGTGAGTTTATATCTCATAATTCTGACTTTTCTCAATATTGTGAGTTTATATCTCATAATTCTGACTTTTCTCAATATTGTGAGTTTATATCTCATAATTTTGACTTTTCTCAATATTGTGAGTTTATATCTCATAATTCTGACTTTTCTCAATATTGTGAGTTTATATCTCATAATTCTGACTTTTCTCAATATTGCGAGTTTATATCTCATAATTTTGACTTTTCTCAATATTGTGAGTTTATATCTCATAATTCTGACTTTTCTCAATATTGTGAGTTTATATCTCATAATTCTGACTTTTCTCAATATTGCGAGTTTATATCTCATAATTCTGACTTTTCTCAATATTGTGAGTTTATATCTCATAATTCTGACTTTTCTCAATATTGTGAGTTTATATCTTATAATTCTGACTTTTCTCAATATTGTGAGTTTATATCTCATAATTCTGACTTTTCTCAATATTGTGAGTTTATATCTCATAATTCTGACTTTTCTCAATATTGTGAGTTTATATCTCATAATTCTGACTTTTCTCAATATCGCGAGTTTGTATCATAATTCTGACTTTATAACTCACAATTGCAACTTTATATCACGCAATTCTGAGGGAAAAAGTCAGAATTGTCAGATAAAAACTCGTAATTGCCTTTTTTGTGTTTGTTCCACACTTATTAGTATTCCAAAGTATTTAGATTAAGTTACTAAACTTGAGTAATGTAACGAAATACGTTACAAATGACTTTTTAAAGCATGTATTTTGTAATCTGTAGTGAAACACTTTTTAAAAGTAACATACCCAGCCCTGTGCATGCATGCATGTATGTATTTGTTATATATATGCGTCACATGACTCTGCACATACTCTGCTATATGAGGTCACAATATAAGCTGAAAAGTAATTTTATAATGCATAAATAAATGTGAGCACTGTGCATTTGTACTAGAAAATGCTAATTTCCCGGTAATTTATAAAGTACAAACAAAAATGTATCACATTAAAATGCATAAAATAATTCATTTCAATTAAGTTTAATTATTTATGATAGAACTGTTGCAATTATTTATTTTGACAATACAGAAAGTTAAACATTTACTGTTTACTTCAGTAGTTTTAGAAACAAACTCAGAATTATTGAAGAGTTCATTGATTATATATAAAATTCAGTGATAATCTTTGAACTACAGTATATAATTATCTGCGTGTCTCATCCATGAAGATGCAACGATGGAGAACAAGCTATTGAGGGTTTAGAGAAGTTGACTGAACAAGTTGGAATTTAGCTATAGTGTGACCCCCTTTATTAATATGCCTGCAGATGACGAATATTTTATTTAAAAGAGATAATGATCTAATTCATTATCTCAATAACAATTAAGTACAAATTAACTGTATTCAACTGTGATTTAGGCAAAGTCCAGAACATTATATACTCATTTTATGTTGAAATAGTGAAGATTTCTGTGACACCCCAGACTGGTTGCTGACCCCTGCCTGGCCACCCCTTCGCCACTGGGGCAAAGTAGACGTTTTTCGTGGTCAGCCAATAAAGAACATTTGAGGGCATTATGCAAATTTGTTACAAACTTATGTAGTGACTGTAATTAATGATGACTCATTTCAGGCAGTTCAGAACTACTCGTTTATTTTCGGAAAAATTGATCTGCACTTGGATCTTTGAAACATTGCAGACCTTTTACTTTCACAAACGGCTCTATTGCATACATGAAAGGTCATATCCAAAAAAAAATAAAAAATCATAATTGGGGCACTTTAACTGCCAATGTATGAATAAAAGAAGCTTTTAATGTGAATATGTTGACCTTACTGTTATCTAAAAGCGAGTGTACTCCAAAACACTTAGAAGATACAAGCTGCCGCCACTGCCGCCAATATGGATCAACCATTTTCATGACATCACACTGCACTTCAGATTTTCTGTCCAATCAAATGCTCCCTAGAATCTAAAGCGTCCCGCCCCCTGCTCTCTAAATTGGCGCTGAAGCTGCGGCTGAAATCGGTCACATGTTCACACAATTACTGTTTTCTATATGGTGAATGGTACTACATATAGGAAATATTATTACAAATTCCTATCAAGTGAAAGTGACGTAACGTGTAGACAATATGGTATCCCATACTCTAAATTTGTGCTCTACATTTCAGTCATCCAAGTTCACACACACCGTGAACACATTTTTGCTGCGGCTCCCATTGGGGATTCGCAAACCGGCCATTTTTAGCATAATGTACGTTTGGAATGGTTAAGGTAATGAGAGAGGAAGACCTACATTTCCTGCCAGTATTGAGACTCGAACCCACGAGCTTTCGGTTACAAATCCGACCATTAGAAATACATATTCTGACTATAAAAATTTTTTTATGGGTGGTTCAAGAAAAATTAATAATGTGATTTATTTATACCAAAATAAGAGTGCAAAAATAGTTCTCACTTAAATTCATGCTCAGCTTATGTAACAATGATGGGCTAGTTCGAGACTAGGATGAGGACTATTGTTCTCCTCTGGGAAGTGAAGTGCTGCCCTATCTGTGTTTATGTAATATTCAACCAAACATGACCTCCCGAGTATCCTTGAAATAGCCCTTATCCAGCCACACATCTGTTTTTTGCACGACGCGTAGAACAAGAGGCGCTCTCGGTAACCCTCCTCTTTGTCAGGTATGATTAGAAAATAAATTAGTTGTTGGATTAGTACAGACAAGAGGTTTGTCTGCTCCGGGTCTGGATGCTGAAGTCTGGAACTCTTAATGGAATGCAAATTGATTTCTTCAGTTCTTCAGTCCTTCCGTGCTGGTGGAGAAATGCCGTCATGTCTTTGATGAAAAGAATGTCTTCTTGTTTCTTTCAGAGTCTGGCTTTTCATCAGAGGCCATGAAAGTCAAAGCTAAATCCTCTTAGCGGGCGATAGTTGTGACATTGCGTTTATTGAAGAGTGGCAGAAGGTGGGATGTCAGGAGTGACGTGCACTTATTTGAACTGTTGCTGGTGGTTTTCCAAAGTTTCCAGCCACTCAGCAACACTGGCCACAATTTTGACATCAAATCTATGGGGAAAAACCGCCAAATAGATATTTTTAATATTTCTCATAATTCGGCTGCAGGTATATTAGGCTGCTGTCACTTTAAAGGCTCAATATGTAAAGTTTTTATATTAAAATATCCAAAAACCACTTGCACAGTGTTATATATTTCATTCAGCTGTGTACTTAGATTCTCCTAAATGTTTCCAAGAATTTGTAAATTCAGTAAATGCTTGCGCCTGTCAGTGATGTAATATCTACGTTATCCCTGATTTCCGCTTGTGCTGCACAGTAACCATGGCAACAGACACCGACAGCTGCATAACGTCTGCTGTTGTTTCATTCAAACATTATGGACCATGGCAAGCAAACTTTGGGACAAAGGGAGAAATAAAACGAGGATCAATATCAGTGTGGCGTTTCCGAGATGGCGAGAGCTTTGTGACAAACTTTGACTTGACAGAGACGCGCTCTCGCACAAATGTAGACTATATAAAACTGATCAATGTTATGTAGCTCATAGAATATCATCAGTAAGATAATCTAATGTTGATCTAGTTTACTGTTAAATCTCATACGGACAACAAACTAATACTGAACATTACAAGTTTCCACACACTCAAATACAGTTTAGAATGATAGTGTAAAACTTCACAGTTTTAATTCATCAAATAAACTGGCCTGTATGAGTAGTGTTTCAGCACTTGTGAGTAGTTCGGTAGAATGAAATGTCCTCGTTTCTTTATAACCCCTCGGGACTCGTGTGTGTCACTGATATCTGTCTCTCATTCGTAATCGCGCCCGTGATTCTCGGCCGCCCTGCTTCACACCACAGTCATGTTAAAAACATGCATTCACTCATCCATAAACATTATTTCCCATAAATATTATTAGATCCATCGGTAATGATGACAAGTTCCATGATTCCATATTCACTGCGTCATCAATCTACGCCTTTATTGTTTTGAAGAGTTTAGCGACCCCTAGTGGATGAAGAAACTACATCTTTGAGATCTGATGCACGGATCCATTATACTGTTACACATGCGTTTTCTTTCTCACCTGTTGATGTTCACTTGAAACATAACTGACTGTGTTTATGTGAATACTCACCAAGACCAGCATTTTGACACTATTTTGTGTGTATTTGACTGTTAGCAGTCAAAAATAACCCAATTTAGTACTGAGAGGTGGAGTTAAATTATGCACAACATGCAAAATCCCACACAGACATTTAATTTCAAAATATTTTAGTTATTTTTACAATTGTTATTTCTGCCAATTCATCATCATTACTGTATTCTGAGATTCTTTAACAAAAGATTTGTGTAACGCTGCCTTAAAATACGCTTCAGGTACGAGCATACACATTATGCTCTCTAGAAAACTTGAAATGTACTGTTTTCCTGTTTTTCCACTCAATGAGCATTTTCTTTTCTTTTCTTTTAGTTTGAGCTTTTTGTTATGTGGAGACTCATAATGGAGAAAACTTGCACATTTGATACAACATTAGGCCTGTTTCTTTTTCCACGGGAAATCACTTTGCTTGAGTGCCGGCGCTGTTAGCATGTTCACGGCACTCCCTGGTTAAAATCATTAGCAGCCCATTGACTGGATTTTCTGTCTGCTCCTCTCCCTCCTTCTGAGAGCTTTAACCAGTAGGGAGTGTCATGTTTCATCATTTCAGCCTTTCTGAAAATCAGCTGATCGTCATGGGATTTTTTTGTAGACGTGCTCCCAGAAATGGCTTCCATGAAGGAAACTCTGCTCCTGTGTAGTTGCTCATTACTTCATTTGAAATTCCCATAACCCACTTGACATGCAGCATGAGACATTGTCATTTTTCACTTCAACTAATATATGCAATACAAAGTTTGGGGTCAGTAAGACATTTTTACGTTTTTGAAAGAAGTCTCTTCTCTGCTCACCAAGGCTGCATTTATTTAATCAAACATGCAGTAAAAACTGTAATATTGTGAAATATTATTACTATTTAAACAAGCATTTTATATGTGAAATTTAATTTATTCCTGTGATCAATTCAGCATCATTACTCCAGTCTTCAGTGTCACATGATCCTTCAGAAATCATTCTGATATGCTGATTTGCTGCTCAAGAAACATTTCTGATTATTATCAATGTCAGGTTTGCTGCTTAGTTTTTGATTCTTTGATAAATAGTTCAAAAGAACAGTATTTATTTGATATAGAAATCTTTATCGTTATACATGTATGATTAATGCATCTTTTCTTTTCGTTCATTCCAATTTCTTCCACTAGTTGAACTGTTCTTTTAAATTATATATTAAATGCCTTTTGTGATGATCTAGCTAATTTAATACGTGACAATCTCTTTTTATGCAGATCTAGATGAATAATCGTTTGCATTAACAAATAATTTTAAGTTTCACATTAACAGCTGCTTCAAATGATAACACTTGAATTTAAACCATCATAGCTTTTATTATTCACAAGATAAAACTGCATGTTTGTGATTTTTTTTTTTTTTAGTTGTGATTGTCACGTATAGGCCACAAATAAAAGCTTGAGCAGCGTGTGTCTGTATATAAGATATATGCTGCAAGAGATCATGCTGAAGGCTCTCGACGAGACAGAAGAACACCTTCAAGTTATAGACTTCACTCTTCGAAGGTTCTATATAGAACTCTTTAAGCCAAAAAGTTTCTATAAAATGAGGGATGTCTTAAAGTCCCAGGGTAGTTAATCATTTTAGCCGTTAAAACTCACCAAAATGACATATTTAAACGTTTTCTATCCTTGAAAAGTTTTTCTTCGTGCCTTGAAATAGCTTGAATGTAACTCTACACCCTTGCCTCATTTAATATACGTGGTTCTATGAATATGCAAATTAGCCCCGCCTCCACTCCCTCACACGAGCTCAGAGATCCACTTGTTGAAGTGATTGGTTACATTGTAGTTTGTGACGTATACACCAGCGATTTCAAACCGTCTTTTTTCCCTGCAGTTTTAAAGAGAAAATACTCAGCAATGGTGTTGACTTATGAGTTTTTCTTGAAGCATATTAAACACATCACATAGACATATAAACAACATTGAAAATTTAACGGATTGCGTAACACTTGCATGTTTAACAGGCTATTTCAATGTTCTGATGGTGTTTTTAGAAGTTGTTTAAATTATAAAATGTTATAAAAATGAATTAAATTAACATTCATTCATTTATTAATGAACTAAATCCATAAAATGAAATCCCTAAAAGCTTCTATGAGAAGTGCCTCACGGAACCCTTCTAAGAGTGTATGATGTTACCACTATGTTAAAGAGAAATAAATCAGGGCTTGAGATGAGCTTCAGTTCTGGATTCTCAGTAAATTGAATCAAATGTTCGGCCTCGGTTCACAACTGACTCTGACATACGCTTATGAAAATGGTAGTTAAAAAAAATGAACAGATCAGAACAAAGAGACAACTAAAAACAAATATAAGATGCAAATTTATGCAAATTTGGCACCGAGACTGAATCATTATTTTTCTAAACGGGACCACAGAGGCCCCTAAACCAAATCCATTAAAACGAATTAGCAGCGGACTTGGCTGCAAAATAAAAATAAAGGAAAAGCGTAGTTTTACCTCTGTCTTTAGATGTCTAACAAACGCTGTCGTGGTTTTAAAGCTCAGAACAGAAAAGTCATGCTGTGTCTGTCCTGTGTCTCTTAAATTGCACCATGTAGTCAGGCACTGTCTTGGAAAACTGCTCCCAATTACTGGATGGAGAGGCAAAGGCCATGCTGAAACCTCGGTAAAAAATGAGGCCCTGATATTACAGCTCCTCACAGTGACAGAACCTGCAAGCCTGGAAGACATGGAAAAACACTGCTCACTGTCACCATGGCCTTTAGCTCTCTGCTGTGCTCTGAGGACGTGAAGCATGGTGTTTTTTTACATTCACATATAT
>CM074311.1:6017159-6037159 GCA_037194245.1 Opsariichthys bidens | reverse complement strand
TATGCAAAGATGTTAACCAATCACAGCAGACACGCCCCGTCAGGGTAGCTAAAATGACTTTTATTTCTAAAAAACATTATTAGTGCATCCCAGTAAACATATAAACAATAAAACAATGTAGTTCATGACCCCTTTAATAGCTAGTTGAATTCGGCAATCACACAGAAATCACGCAGAAATGAATCTGTCTGGATATGCATTATTTCGATGGTCCACTTGAGACATTCTACTAACTAACTTTACAACTACATGTCAACTAGCAGTCATTAGTAAACTGTCTGCTTAATATCTGCTAACACTTTATTTTGATGCTCCCCAACAGACATTCTACTGACTATAAGTAACTTTGGTTACAACTACAGGTCAACTAACCCAAACCTAATCTAACAGTCTACTAATACTCTAATGAGAGTTAGCTGACATGTAGTAGAAATGACGACTGTAGTACAATATGTAGAGAGTTAGTTGTCAAGTAACAAAAGTTATTTATTGTTAGTAGAAAGTCTACAGAGGACCGTTGAAATATGTTATGAATGAGGTAAATGCATTAAATATATTTTAATGAATATCTTTGATTAACTGCAATCAAATCTATCTGTTATTTATATGAATTAAATATTCTACGAACCTAAGAGGAATTGTACATCTTTAAAGTTGTTCATACATGAAATGTTTACCGCTTAGATGCCTCTAATACATTAATATCTTAGCATATGCATAGACACAATGTAAAACGTATGATTATTCGTTTCAGTTGTTTCGATTTCGGATTGTAAGGACTGCAACTGTGGGAAGCAAAAAAAAAAAAAAAAAACTTCAGTCAAAAACACTAAGCATCTTGGAGCTGTTTGACTCTTAGGGTGCTTCTCTGATGCATCATTTTGTCAGTTTACATCCCATTGGGCGGCAGGCCCGCTGACTGCAAATCCAATATCGGCAAAGTGAATCCGATGTAGCCTCGCAACTCCCCGTTGATTTGCGCTGGAATCCCAGCAGCTGCTTTGCTGCAGTTGCCTGTCAGCCATTTTGTTTCACTTCCTTGCTCTATAAAGTGTCCAAACCCTTCTTCAGTTTTTTTGCAGTCTTGCTTACATACGACATGCACAATAAAAAAGGAATCATGCTTGACTTTGGTCTGCTCCCTGGAGAGCGCTGCGTAAGTGAAAACTTTGTAGTTTCTTGTTCTTTGTTAATCCAGCTACTCCCCTGAGACGAGGCTTTACTGCAAGCGTGAGAGAGAGGGTTTGTTGACTGGCAGCTCCCTGAACGAATTTGATCTATGTATTAGCTTGACCTCACATACACTGTTGTATAACTTATATCTGCAGTACAACAACTAAACTAACAAAAATGAGCGTTCTATCATCATTTACTCATCGTTCCAAACCTACATGACTTTACTTTTTTCTGTGGAACACATCAGTGGCACCTGTAGCCGTATGACTATGCGTACCATTAGAGGGCGCTAATTAATGCCGTTTTTATTTTTACATAATTTTTTTAATTCATTATTAATTTATCTGTGAACACTATTGAGAAAGCAAGAGAGAATGAGAATAAATTTAGGTGTGCGATTGGGTGTTGTGAAGTCCAATGTGTGTATGTGTATGTATGGGTGAAAAGAAGTCTGATTGGCTAGTTTAGTTTTGTTTAATTGCCGCTTTTTCCACACTTGAAAAATGACATGACATAACCAGGCTCAAAATGAGTAAACACTTTCTAAAAAGGCTATTCTTGATTGAAACATTTGCAAAAAGGCCTAAAACTATTGAGTAGGGATAGAGAAATGAATACTCTCTTCTCTAATTGTTTCGGAAAAAGAGTTAAAGCATCAAAACTACGTCAAAATCAGTGCCATCTTGTGGCAGGTCAAATTTTATAGCAGCCAAAACCCAAGTGTGCAGCTTATTTGTTTATCCATTAAGCACAAATAAAGCCTGACAAATGTTTAGTTTTCTAATAATATAATTCATATATTAAAGCGTGTCAATAAATTATCGGCGGGGCCGAGAGCAGTGGAAGCGGAGCAAGGCCAGTGTGGTTCACTGGCATCTCTTCGTTCCCACAGTTCTCAGCCTCACCCAACTCATCATGTTAATTACATACAGTTCATTTACATAAATATCACATTCAGATCTTGGTTAAATGTTAGATACTAAATAACACATGCTATTATAACTATGAACATGTACATAATCAAACAACATACAGTATGTGTGTTCTTAAAAATTTTCAGTCCATCCTCAACCTAACCACAGACTCTGCTCTTCAGCACAATGATAACTCTACAAAACTAGCATAACAGCATAATCCCAACATAACACAACATTAAACACTAACTTAAGTCTCCCTATGTTAATCTTGTGCAAAAGCAAAAAAAAAAAAACATTTAATTTCAGCATTTATTTATACAGTCTGAATTCGAAATCTGATGCAACTTAACTCAATCATATTAAGTTTAGCTTACTACAATGACAGTTTGAGTTCACACAACTTTTTCTATTAAGTACAATGAACTTTCATTATTAGTAGTAGTCCATTATTATTATATTATTATATAGTAGTTTCATTATTAGTAGTAGTAGTAGTCGTGGCCTAGTGGTGAGGGAGTCGGGCTTGTAACCTGAAGGTTGCCGGTTCGATTCCCACGCCGGCAGGAATTGAAGGTGGGGATTGTGAATGAACAGCACTCTCTCCACCTTCGATACCACGACTAAAGTGCCCTTGAGCAAGACACCTAACCCCTAATTGCTCCCCTTGTAAGTCGCTTTGGATAAAAGCGTCTGCTAAATGATGAAAAAAATGAAAATTATTATTACTTTTATTACACACAATAATGATTACAGAGGCAGCTTTTATTATTAATAAAGACTTATTTTCATGCGATTCCTCGCGCAATACTGTGTGTAAAGACCTCAAAACATTTATCACAGTGCTTGATTTGTAAACTAACACATTTTGACTTTTTCATCACATACCTGCTCCATATATATAGCTTTTCTGGCATAGTAAACTTGCTCGGTAGCTCACCTGATACAGCACTACAATTGCACTATGGAGAGCTGTGAAGCTTCTGCAAATGTGTTTTTATCGCATGGTTTCTTTTGTTAACAGTATTACCATTTTGCACATTTTTCTTATGAGCCTTGTGCAACTGACATGAGAAACTGAAGAAATTGAAGTCATTTTTCATTAATAATCTTTCCCTCCTTTAAGCTATAAACTCCAGAACTGCTGCGACCAGATTAATGAGTACAACTCGAGAACCAAATGAGTGAACGCTGTAGTTGTTTGGAGTCTGATCTTATTAATGAATTGGTTGATACAGTTCACAAAACTGATTTGAATAATTGATTCGTGAATCAGACCGATCCGGTTCTAAAGTTCATAACAAAATGACTCAAAGATCCGGTTTTAGTACTGAAGGCGAAGATAATAACAACTTAAATCTCATCAAAACAGTCAATAATGACTGTCTGTTCTTCACACAAAAGTATTGTATGACTTCAGACTATATAGTGGCTGTTTTTATGGAACACATTTTGGTTATTCGTGGTAAATGAACTGTTCATTTAATACAGCAAATAATGATTCGTTTATGGGTGAACTTTCTCTATTTTCACTACCCCTTTTTCCTTCTTTTCACTCCTAGGACAAAGAGAATGAGCCACTGTTACCGTGTTGAGTATCGTCACATGGAGAGGACCCTGTCCCAGGAAGAAGTGCGCATTATCCACACAGCCATTGAGCAGGCAGCCGAAAAAGAGCTTGGAGTACAGGGAAGATACTGAACTTTCCCAGAAACCCACATCATGATATTCCACCTTCTATGATGAGGTTTAAAGATGCAGTCAAAGATGCAATGTGGAAACATTTTTTAAAGCAGCAAAAACTGCACACCATCATGTTCTTCTAAACTTTTAAGCAGCTTTTTTCCAAATACCAACATCATTAGTTCAGCCAAAAAGGAAAGTTCTGTCATCATTTACTCACCCTTATGTCGTTCGAATCTGATTTTATTTATTTTTTTTGCAACATAAAAGAAGATATTTTTGAAGAATGTTGGTAACCAAACAGTTTTTGTCACCATTGACTTTCATTTCGTGTTTTTTTTTTCTAGATATATTTTTTCTGTAAGTAATCTAGTCATACTAGTTTTGAAAAAAGGTGAGTAAATGATGACAGAGTGAACCATCCTAAAATTAATTTTTTGTACTCTATATGACTAATATTGATATTTTTCCACAGCTTTAATGGTACATTTTTGAAGTTTGACAGACATTGTCACTATAAAATGTAACTGTGTGGAAATTGGAAGGTAAAAAAACACAATAAAGGTTTGAAATGACAAGAGGGGGAGTAAATAATGACAGAATTATAATTTGTGGGCAACCATCCGTTTAATATTTGCAAGATTTGACCTTGAAATTACCTTTTAGGTCATAATAACCTCTGTAGGCCTGATTGCACATACTCCCACACCGCAGGCTGACTCTAGCTTTATAATAGTACAAACAGCCAGATTTAACACAAATGTCAAAGAGACCTTTTACACACCTGGATCCATGCCAGCCTGATGATAAGCAGGAAACAAGAGCTCTTATTTCTAGATTTGTGTTTTCTTAAGAAAGATATGAGGTAGCCTGTAATGAGCTGCTGCCCAGAAATTAGCAAGATAATGAAATGCTTTCTCAAAGTCACTCCACAGTAAAATGGCAAATGGGAGACTAACAGATCATCATTTGTGGTATAAAATAAAACTGTGCTCAAGTATAATTATGTTGATGTGCCCTTTATAAATATTTATATAAATATGATATATATATATAAATATATATACAGGTTTTGGTCATATAATTAGAATATCATCATGAATATCATATATGATTTATTGCTCTAATTCCATTCAAAAAGTGAAACTTGTATATTATATTCATTCATTACACACAGACTGATATATTTCAAATGTTTATTTCTTTAAATTTTGATGATTATAATTCACAACTAAGGAAAATCCCAAATTCAGTTATCTCAGAAAATTAGAATATTGTGAAAAGGTTCAATATTGAAGACACCTGGTGCCACACTCTAATCAGCTCAAAACACCTGCAAAGGTCTTTAAATGGTCTCTCAGTCTAGTTCTGTAGGCTACACAGTCATGGGGAAGACTGCTGACTTGACAGTTGTCCAAAAGACGACCATTGACACCTTGTACAAGGACGGCAAGAGACAAAAGATCATTGCAAAAGAGGCTGGCTGTTCACAGAGCTCTGTGTCCAAGCACATTAATAGAGAGGCGATGGGAAGGAAAAGATGTGGTAGAGAAAAAGTGTACAAGCAATAGGGAGAACCGCACCCTGGAGAGGATTGTGAAACTAAACCCATTCAGAAATGTGGGAGAGATTCACAAAGAGTGGACTGCAGCTGGAGTCAGTGCTTCAAGAGCCACTACGCACAGACATATGCAAGACATGGGTTTTAGCTGTCGTGTTCCTTGTGTCGAGCCACTCTTGAACAACAGACAGCATCAGAAGCCTGGGCTGAAGACAAAAAGGACTGGACTGCTGCTGAGTGGTCCAAAGTTATGTTCTCTGGTCAAAGTAAATTTTGCATTTCCTTTGGAAATCAGGCTCCCAGAGTCTGGAGGAAGAGAGGAGAGGCACACAATCCACGTTGCTTGAGGTCCAGTGTAAAGTTTTCACAGTCAGTGATGGTTTGGAGTGCCATGTCATCTGCTGGTGTTGTTTTCTGAGGTCCAAGCTCAACCTAGCCGTATACTAGGAAGTTTTAGAGCACTTCATGCTTCTGCTGCTGACCAACTTTATGGAGATGTAGATTTCATTTTCCAACAGGACTTGGCACCTGCACACAGTGCTTCTGTTTCAAATGAAATGTTATTTTGTACTTTTTATTCATCAAATCTTGAAAAAAAAATATGAAGCAGCATAAGTGTTTTCAACATTGATAATAATCAGAAATGTTTCTTGAGCAGCAAATCATATCAGAATGATTTCTGAAGGATCATGTGACACTGAAGACTGGAGGAATGATCCTGAAAATTCAGCTTTGATCACTGGAATAAATTGCATGTTAAAACATATCGCAATAGAAAACATGTATTTGAAATTGTAATAGCATTTCAAAATTTCCGTCCTCAAACTTTTGAGATGTTTTATACACAGTACTCCAGTTTTATACTCCACTTTTACTCCGTCTTTTTATTAAAAGAAAAAACAAATAAAAAATAAAATAAAAAATCTTTTGCTTATCAGCAAATTTTGGCCTTTTCCAAAATCTTTTTTTTCAACCATCTTTTCTTTTGTTTGTTAGATGTCATGTTTGTTTTTAGATTACTACATATTATTCATCTTCAGATCGACCTTTTGGATCAAACATGAACAATACATCCCCATTATCCCAGCGCTACTTCATATGTATACAGAGACAGATTGGAAAAACTGACCCCAACCAGGATGGCATTTGTTGGAGCAGGGCAGAGTCTCCTCTGCATCTTAATGAGCCCTTATGGTGTGATCCATGTGTCACGCTCTTGTTTCTGAGGAGAGGCTAAAGAATACAGGGATCTTCCTTTGGGGAATAAGCTCAATTAGAGTCCCAGTAATGAATTTTTGATGTGCTGCAATCAGATACTGAATGAATGGGACACTCTTTGCAGAGCATGAGACGGTCCGGCGGGGCCGCTTCTTATGTGTTAACACATTTCTTTTGATTTATGCGAGATAGGATTTTGGTAAATGCTGGTTTTAGAGAACAAAAAAAAATGTTTTGTTTATACAAATGCACTACCGCTCAAATTTTGGGGTCGTTTTTGAAAGAAGTCTCTTATGAATGAAGAAATAAATACAGTAATATTGTTACAATATATAATAACCATTTTAAATTTGAATATATTTTAAGATGTAATTTATTCCTGTGATCAAAGCTGAATTTTCAGCATCATTACTCCAGTCTTCAGTGTCACATGATCCTTCAGAAATCATTCTAATGCCGATTTGCTGCTCAAGAAGCATTATTGATTATTAACAATGCTGAAAACAGTTGTGCTGCTTCATATTTTTGAGGAAACAATGATCCATTACTTTAAGGATTCTTTGAGGAATAGAGCTGCTGCCCAGAAACTAGGAAAATTCAGAAGAACAGCATTTATGTGATCTTTTGTAACATTATAAATGTCCTTACTGTCACTTTTGATCAATTTAATGTGTCCTTGCAGAATAAAAGTATTAATTTCTTTCATAAAAAAACTTTTGAATTGTACGTGATATAGGCTATTTTCTAGAAGAATTGATGAAATTTGTTCAGATGAAACTAAAAATGGTTGCACAAAGATGTGGTTTCGAGAGAAATCCCTCTAGATCCGTGAAAACTTTCACAAAGTGGTTCTTCTCCCAGCAATGTGATGTGAAGGTCACAGTTTGAAGCCTTTTACCAATTTGGAGAATGTGAAATTGAACCTGATATTCCGGTTTCTCCGAGACCGAACAGCTTGATTTAGAGAAATTCCAGGATGTTCCCGACAGATCAATACTCGCACCAGAGGCTGGCGAATACTTTGGAAATGGATTGGATCAATCAAGAGGAATTAGAAGAAGGGAAGGAAAAAGAAAAGAAAAAGCAATCTCTCACCCTTTGTTGAGGGAATAAGTCAACGGTCAGAGCCACATTTGCATTGAGCTTTTGGGCAGATCTTTTTGACGTAATTGTATGTGGAGGAGTACCAGCGCTGGGCTCAAACACTTGGATCAGATTCTGCATGAAAGATCAATGAGCTTCTAAAAATTGATCAAAATTTGATTCGGCCCTTGACTCGTGTTCAAACGGACGAGATTTAAAACCTCCGTTCTGAGAAACTCAAAGTTCAAAGTACATCTTGCGATCGGCATAACATTTTTACATTTTGTTTTACCGAAAACGTTCAAATCCTGTCGTTTTTATTGTCTGCGCTGGACTTGTTTGGTTTGTGTGTTGGAACCGGCAGTCTTTTATATTTGGGTTAGGCTAGCGTATGCTCATTTTTCATATCTGTCTGTTTCCATTCATCACTGAAGCCTCATGGAACCAAGAAAAAAAGTGTTGGATGAAAGTGCAGGTGTTTATTTATTGCCATTTATTGAAGCTCAAAGATGGGCACAAATACATAAAAATCTGATATGATAAATTTTAAATCCCTTTTTATTGTTTCGTCTCAGGCAAAGTGCAACAGCTCAGCTAGGAATTCATGTTGGAGGTCTTTACAGCCAATTTTCTTGCAAAGGAAATGCAATTTTCTCTTCCTCAGGATCGCACAGTCTTCTTAAGAGTTTCGTTGTAAAAAAAATAATGAAATGAGCATGGAACTATTAAGCGGTCAAACAAGGGGGAAAAAAATCCATTTGAATAGTAAAAGATGTTATGTATTAACCAACATGATTTGATTCTGGCAATTGCCTTTTGACATCTGTGATTTTATGATGAGTTTAGGTACTGATGCTAAAGTCGCATTTTCATCGGTTTGACCGCTGGTATTAAATGTTTGAAATTATTCACCTCAAATATACTGTACAGCATCATATACAGCAAAGCAAATTTCATCCTCATGTCGCGATTTTATGAGTGTGTCCAATGCAAGCGATATATCTATTCCCGTTTTTACAAGATCTCTATGGACATATGTTAATACATAACCTTGAAACCTTCATATTTATGCGTCTCTCATGTCAGAGACACGTATGAGGAGGAGTAGACAGACCAACCAAAGAAGAATTTGAGGACACACACAGTAAAAACCCCAACTCTGCTCAGATAACATTTGGTCCCGCTCTAAATAGAGTTAAAGTAACACTGAAGCAGAGCTAAAGTTAATGAGATAATTAAGCGATGATTGAACATTAATGATGAACGCCTGCTGTTAACAAGCAGAATCACTGAAGAAAAGAGAAACACAAGAACTACAACTGACTTCAGCCACAGTCTGAGATGAAATCAACTGACGATAAAAGACATTCAATCTCTGAAGAGTGTTACTTTAACACTATTTAGAGAGGGACCAAATGTTATCTGAGCAGAGTTGATTTAACTAAAAAAGATTTTTTGGAAATTCGAAATAAAACAAGAGCATTGGAATACGCTTTACAAGCAAATACTCGAATTTCATGGCTGGTGCCACACTAAAAGATTTTTAAGATCTTATTTGACTCTAGTGCATGGAGTGCCACGATGTAACCAGGAAAGCACACTCCACGTATCAAAAGCTAAGCGAATACTACTCGCGGGATTACTTGTTTTTCGCGTTGAGCGAATAAAAGCATTGCGGAGTGACGAGTGTCTTTATGCACATCAGTAACAACATTTCTAATTCTAGTCCTAATAGTAAAGTAACATTCGTAGCTAGAATCAAGCAATAGACGCATATTTTCATCCATAACTTCCTCGCTTACTGTTGTCCAAGCGATCTCTGTATGATTAAGATGTTGTGTCTGAAATTTCGGGGTGCAATAATTCTCTCCTCCGTTTTCTGATAGAACCGGATGTGTCAAACCGGACGTGTCAATAAGCTCTTTGTTGATTGGCTTGCCTGACAACGCCTCATTCGAAAGACGCGATTGAACCAAACGCTAATTCGCGTTTATTCACTTCTTTGCATTGGCTTTGTATGTAATCTACTCGTGCAAATAATTGAATTCACTTTTGTTGTGCACACACCATAACTGATTCCAGTCATAAACAACCAGAGTCCCATCTGTGAATGAGAAGCGTCTCTCATATTTATGATGGATGGATGCATTTTTTTGTCTTCAAATTGTGGCCCCCCCTTCTCCACCATTATAAAACTTGGAGGATGAAGGATATTTTTAGGATATTCTCTCTAAATCTTTGCATTCCCCCAAGAAACTCAAAAGTATTCTCAAATACAGTTTCTCGGATGGAACGCAAAACATTTGCAAGAGAATGCAAAAAATATAATTTTTCCTCCCCTCTCATATTTTTTTCAATCACCATATATTCCTTTAGGGGCTCTGTAATTCACCAGCTGAGAGGCATTGCCTTCTGCATGTGCTCCTATGGTGACAACAGCCTCTATCAGAGCCATATTGTGTCATATATCAAGCTTGTGTCTCAAGGAGTAAGTAAGAATGTCTGATGCAGGTGGAAAAGGGTTAATAATGGCATTAAAGTACCAGCCGCAGGCGACGGGGAGGGCGCATTAAGCCGAGAGGTTATTCAGATCGGATGGCGTTATGAGGCACGATGGAGCTCCCGGTCCTGCCTGCCAGGTGACACCCATATTAATCACACAGTACTGCTTCCACCCCTCCTGGAAAACTCCCAGGATGCACTCTCACCCTCAATGGCCTGAGGAAAAAACGAGAAGAGAAATCTGTAGTGTTCACCGGATTGGCAGTCAAGCGCTCTCCTGAATTACAAAGATGGAGATCAGCTTTCAAATTTTATTCCAATTTTTAATTGAGTAGACTTAGAATAGCAGCTTTCCTCAAACCTATGCCTCTGAAATGGAAAGATAACCTAACCTCTGATACAGACAAAATCGATATGGTTTCATCATTTCACAAAATGTTGATTTTGACTTTAATGCATTGTCAGTGTCCTCTTTGCTCAACGATATATATTGTAACTAAGGAGGCGGGAATTTGCAAAGGTTCAATTGCAATCCCATTGCGCTTGAGGATTCGATTAAAACTACAAACATGACTAAAGTGTTTAAAAACTACAAACATGGCGGATGCGTGTTGGCTAAGGAGAGAAGTTTAGAAAGGGGTTTGAGTGATTAATAATCAGTATCTAACCTGATGAAAAGATATTTATTCAATGTTATCCACATTATTTATTATCTGCAACAGCGTTGTGAACTCTAAAGATATGTTTGGTCATTAGCTTTTAAATGCATCATTATGCAAACATGAGGAGAGTTCTCCGCATGAAAGACCTCCGACTGGCAGATCAACATGCTGCTACATTTCTCTCCGATTCAGTGGGAAATTAACTTAAATGTGGAGGATTGTAACTGTGACAAAATGATTGACGGGCAGTTCGAATGGTGAAAGGTTGCACATAACTAAGTGACAGAGCGGTCTGTTAAAGACGCAATCCGCTTTTTAAATCTAACATCACGCATCCAGGTCAAACCAGATGCCACAAGAATACACAAGAAAATGACAAACGATGCTCATACACTCTCATGATGTGATCTAACACTACCGAAAATTTATAATCCTATCCTTTATCTTCACACCAAAATGTCAGATGGCCAAAAAGTGATTCGTCTTTTAAAAATCGTTAAAATAGTTCAGCAAGTTTTTAAATGCTGAGTCATGACTAAACAAGCGGATTTTGACGAAGGAGTATGTCCCAAAGCATACTCAAAAGTATGTATTTTTTCTTCACAAAAACAGTATATACTTTTAGGGCATAGTATAACTAGGGAAATTGGGATGGAGCAACCATCTATATGAGTGAGTCGTTGAATAATTCACCCAACCTACTTGTTCAGTGACACATTCATTCAGATACGAAACTCTGCTACTGTGTGTTGCTTTGAGATTCAACATGGTTGATTTTCGTTTGGTACTATTGGCAAAATACTCACCGTAAGTGGTGAAGCTTGTTTATGGAACTGCACTCTAAGAAAAATAAAAACGTCCTGCTATGTACCATGTTAAAGGTGCAATGTGTAAAATATGGGAGGAACTATTTAAAAGCAATGCAATGTAATATACTATATTTTCAGTGGTGTATAAAGATCTTACACAATGAGCAGATTTTATTTCCTATATATGTTTTTATTACCTTTGAATGGGGCATTTATGTCAAGTCATTTTGCACGAGCATATTTTAAAGTAACCCTAAACGGACGAACGCTCAACAGAGCGCGTTTAGTCACTATGTTGTTCTTCTAAATCGTTCGTGTTTTTAGAGGCAGCTTGCATCGTCAGTACGTTGAATATACACAAAGAAGAAGTAGCAGTAGATGTCTGCTTTATTAGAAGCAGAGACCGTTCTTTGTTAGAAGTAAGAAGAAACCTCGTTGCTTGACTCGCTGACGTTCTATTTGCTGTCTCAGACGACGACATCTTTGACAGCCACCGTAGCTTCTCTATATTTTGCTTCGAAAGGGAGCGGTGAGCGCCATTGGTTGCAGTTCGCAACCTTATCGCTTGATGGCGCTAAAATTTATACACTGCACCTTTAACGTAGGAGGAAATCATGATGGGGTCGGTTTGCAAAAATAACATTAAAAAAAAACACACAGTGTATTGTAAATAATATAATTATATATACTAAAATAACTGTGTGTAAAACAATACAAATGCAAACGGGGCAAATATTTTGAGTCAGTACTTTGGTCCACTGCCTGCTTTCCTCTTATACCTCACCTACATTCACAAGGTCCGATGTGCGGGACTTGTCTTTTCCGTTTTGGATGTGTTTTGTGTGTTTTTCGTGGCATTCACTGTATAATTATAATATGATCGTGTGGTGAACCTATGAACTCGTATTTAAACAACTATCGCTTTGTGTTGTTGGCCAGAGAAAATGACAGAAAAGAAAAACAGACATAAATTTTGGTTGTATTATTTGTTTCTTCTTTAAAAATTGCTTGAGAAATTTTATGTTTAATGTCCTGGTAGAAAAATTACTAGTAGCTACCTTTTCCGTTTTTCTACTGATTTTTTTTTCTTTTTGCAGTTATGTTGTATAAATGTAATACTACTTTAAGCCAATTTCCACCATGTAAGGGAAAAAAGCATGCTTTGGTAATTCTTAATTATGACATAAAAAGTTCCAATTCTGACAAAAATAATTAAATACGACATAATAATTGACAACCGCCTAATTATGACATACTAAGTCATAATTATGAGATTAAAAATCGATCAAATAAACTTGTATTCATTGGTAAAATTCACTTTTTAAGTCACAATTTCAGCCTTTCATCTAATAAATGACTTCGCATGCCATAATTTTCACTTTTAATTTACTATTTTTGATAGTTATGATTTTCCAAAGCTTAATTTTGGGCTTTCACACAATTGCAATCATTGGAGGACACTGACAACGCTTCGACAGACAAGACCGAGCAGGCTTCTTTTGGTATGAAATTGTAATTTTTTAAAGAAGTTTCAACAATAAATAGCGTATAGAGATCGCTGTAGCTCCTCGTGAAGCGATCATCTCTTCATACTAGTTCAATTATAGCAACAAATAATGAATGAACATCAGAAGGAATGTTGTGGAAAGACGTGAGTACACACAATTTATCAAGTTCACCAACGTTAATCTACTAACTCCCCTGACCGCTTTGTTGGACAAAATAGCAGATCGGGGTTATGATTGGTCAGATCGCCTGTCAATCAAACTGCCGGCGAAGGGTCAATTAAAAGTGACGTGGATATCTAATGCAACACCTCATATGAGAAATGCACTCTTTGTTACACTGTTCAACAACGGATGTTTAAGTCGCTCCTCTTGTCAGTGTGCTTGAAGGAGGGCTCGCTCTGTCTGCGTTCGCCTCCATGAATCTACACTTTATAGCACTTCAGGTGTGTGAGGAAGGCCTTTGTGAATTGTTGCCCAGATATACCAAATAGTTGCGAGGATTGGCGCATCACGCCACAAAGTTATTTCTCACCGCTCTCCGAGTGCTCTCTTGTTATATTTCATTCTCGGGTACTCCTGGGCTATTTGTTTTGTGCTTGTGTCATCTGAAAAACAAGAGCTGAAAAGAGATATGGAGAGGGGTCCAGAAAATTAAAGTCTCTCTTTGAGACGGATGATTTATTGAACTGGTCTCGCAGAGACTTGAAAGTCACACACTACAGCTCAAGCATTTAGCAGGCAAGAGGACTTTGAGGACAGCATGCAGTCCTGTTCGTTTTGCAGAAACATCCTATACCTGATATGGCCACTAAAAGGATCCTGAGAGCTTGTCAAGAGGTAAAAGCAGCAAAACTAACCTGTAATAAAATTACCAACAGATCCTTTTTCAGGCACTTCCCAAAAACCTGTTCATAGCAGTGCAACATTTCCAGTATCTAGTGGACCTGAAACTTCAGTCGGGCTTATAAATACAGGAATTTTATTGCAAAAAATATCAAATCTATAGGCGGCACGATTTCATTTATGTTTGTGAATTAAGGAACTGTACAAAAAATGCTTATTTTTCTCTAGAAATGCACAAAAATATTAATTATTAGAACATTGTATTTTATAATGCCTTCTCAGAAATAGTCTCTTCTATTCATCATAGTTTAATAGAAATCATGCGTTTTTGCTTCTCACAATTAATTAAGCATGATCGTCTGTGACATTGGCCCACGTGATTTTTGTATATTTTTTTATTATATTTTTAAGGTCTCAGGAACAGATAACACCTTTTATTGTCAGTCCAAACGTTGCTTTGAGTGTCAGACAGAATATTATGCAGACTTTCCATGAATCCTGTGCATGCTTTATTGGTCATGCTGCTGTATTCAGATTTTATGAGTGCGAGTGTTTGGAGTGTGGAGAAGGCTGTGAATATGTATGGAAAGAAAATTAAATTTATTCCAAACCTCAAGGGGCTTGCACTCAAAGAATAAGGTCCTTGTCATTGTCAGCAAATTCTGCTATGTAAGTCTCCAGCTGCTTGGACGCACTAGTGAGAGATGTGGATGGCATCTGTTTCTATCATTTCTCTAATAATACATTGTGATAACAGAAGACAGCTGATATTTCAGGAGCAGAATCCACTGCTGAAGAGATAACGGACGAGACTGTAATACATTATAAAGGGATTTTATTAAACAACATTAAAATATGAGCTGTATAGCATTTGAATCATTGAACTTGATTCAGAAGGTGAAAATAGTATTTGAATCATTGAACTTGATTCAGAAGGTGAAAATAGTATTTGAATCATTGAACTTGATTCAGAAGGTGAAAATAGTATTTGAATCTTTGAACTTGATTCAGAAGGTGAAAATAGTATTTGAATCATTGAACTTGATTCAGAAGGTGAAAATTGTATTTGAATCATTGAACTTGATTCAGAAGGTGAAAATAGTATTTGAATCATTGAACTTGATTCAGAAGGTGAAAATAGTATTTGAATCATTGAACTTGATTCAGGAGGTGAAAATAGTATTTGAATCATTGAACTTGATTCAGAAGGTGAAAATAGTATTTGAATCATTGAACTTGATTCAGAAGGTGAAAATAGTATTTGAATCATTGAACTTGATTCAGAAGGTGAAAATAGTATTTGAATCATTGAACTTGATTCAGAAGGTGAAAATAGTATTTGAATCATTGAACTTGATTCAGAAGGTGAAAATAGTATTTGAATCATTGAACTTGATTCAGAAGGTGAAAATAGTATTTGAATCATTGAACTTGATTCAGGAGGTGAAAATAGTATTTGAATCATTGAACTTGATTCAGAAGGTGAAAATAGTATTTGAATCATTGAACTTGATTCAGGAGGTGAAAATAGTATTTGAATCATTGAACTTGATTCAGAAGGTGAAAATAGTATTTGAATCATTGAACTTGATTCAGAAGGTGAAAATAGTATTTGAATCATTGAACTTGATTCAGAAGGTGAAAATAGTATTTGAATCATTGAACTTGATTCAGAAGGTGAAAATAGTATTTGAATCATTGAACTTGATTCAGAAGGTGAAAATAGTATTTGAATCTTTGAACTTGATTCAGAAGGTGAAAATAGTATTTGAATCATTGAACTTGATTCAGAAGGTGAAAATAGTATTTGAATCATTGAACTTGATTCAGAAGGTGAAAATAGTATTTGAATCATTGAACTTGATTCAGAAGGTGAAAATAGTATTTGAATCATTGAACTTGATTCAGAAGGTGAAAATAGTATTTGAATCTTTGAACTTGATTCAGAAGGTGAAAATAGTATTTGAATCATTGAACTTGATTCAGGAGGTGAAAATAGTATTTGAATCATTGAACTTGATTCAGAAGGTGAAAATAGTATTTGAATCATTGAACTTGATTCAGAAGGTGAAAATAGTATTTGAATCATTGAACTTGATTCAAGAAGGGGAAGTAGCCTTTGATTGAAATATTGGTGAAACGATTTGAGTCACTGAACCTGATTCAAATAAGTAGTTTTTGAATCCTTGAACGTGATTCAAATAGGGGGAATGCCATTTAAATCATTGAACTTGACTCAGAAAGTGTAAATAGTATTTGAATCATTGAACTTGATTCAAAAAACAGGAAGTAGCTTTTGATTGAAATATTGGTGATACCATTTGAATCATTCATCTTGATTCAAATATGCAGATTTTGACTCTTCGAACATGATGCAAATAGTGGGATTGCTACTTGAATAATTGAACTTGATTCAAGAAGGGGAAGTAGCTTTTGGTTGAAATATTGGTGATACTATTTGAGTCACTGAACTTGATTCAAATACGTAGATTTTGGGATCTTGAACATGATTCAAATAGTGGGAATAGTGTGAGAATCATTGAACTTGACTCAATAAGTGAAAAAAGTATTTGAATCATTAAATTTGATTCAGATAAGTTGATTTTGAATCTTCGAACATATTCTAATCATTGAACTTGATTCAGAAAGTGAAAATAGTATTTGAATCATTGAACTTGATTCAAAAAACAGGAACTAGCTTTTGATTGAAATATTGGTGATACAATTTGAATCATTCATCTTGATTCAAATATGCAGATTTTGACTCTTCGAACATGATTCAAATAGTGGAATTGCTACATGAATTGAGCTTGATTCAAAAAGGGAAAGTAGCTTTTGGTTGAAATATTGGTGACACTATTTAAGTCACTGAAATTGATTCAAATAAGTAGATTTTGAATCCTTGAACATGATTTAAATCACGTTAATGGTATTTGAATCATTGAACTTGACTCAGAAAGTGAAAATAGTATTTAAATCATTGAAGTTTATCCAAAAAGGGGAAGTAGCTTTTGAGTAAAATATGGGTGATACAATCTGAATCACTCAACTTGATTCAATTAAGTAGATTTGGGATCGTTGAACATGATTCAAATCGTGGGAATGCTATTTGAATCGTTAAACTAGAAAGTGAAAATAGGGTTTGAGTAATTGAACAAGATTAAAATGGGGGTTGTGGAATCTGAATTAATAAACTTGATTTAAATAGTGCGAGTAGTACTTGGTTCATTAAATTTGATTAAAATACACATAATAGGACTTGAACATATAGTTCAAACAGAGGAAGAAGTGTTTGAATGGTGAAACAGAGGGGGAGTCCTGTTTGAACCACTGAACAGAATTCAGGATTAGCCAAGTCAAATTAAATAAAGCTGGTCAAATGCCCAACAATAACAGAGACAAAGTCAAAGAAGTTAAGCGAAGACTAGTATCTGGAACGATAAACAAGATTCAGAAAGTGGGAGTAGTATTTGAATCAATGCACAGTGATTCAGAGGAGTCATGCAAGTCTTGTTGCTGAAATCAAGCTGCTCTCCAGGGAGGCTGAAGCCACGTGCTCTGTTGTAGTGAAGCCATAAAGAGTGTTGAAGATTGATTGTTCAGAGCATGCGAGGACAAGATGCCGTCTCAGCCAGCATGCATGGAACTCGACCAGATTTGAGCAACTGAGGTGGTACAAAGTGGTTGCCATGGAAATTCAGCTCAAGTCCAATCTGGCTAGGTTGCCAGAAAGAAACCCAGCTCGCATTTATATCTCGGAACAGATGTTCCACGTCTCCTAGTGTTCGAAATTTGACTCCGCTTAGGATTTTTTTTTTCTCATTCTTTCTCACCGTAGCATAATTACTGTTGCTCCTGCCCGTCATATAACCTGTGAAAATGAGCTCTTTGCATGAAATGTATCTCATGTTCATTCTTGAGTGTATTTGACATTGCAGCTTAAATTTTTCTTCTGATTATCATAATTGCAGACAGCATTATGGCACATCAATAGGTATTAAACTGAAACTTGATATCTACTCGAGCAAACATGGTTATATTGTTTCAAACCAATGCCGCAACAGCACCTCGAGGCAAGGGAACCAAAGGCAAACTCCTTATTCCCAAGAGCTCTTAGAAATGCAAATGCATTCAGATATTTACTAGACTGGCGGAGAATTGAAGCTTGTAGATCACAGCATGAATAATGCATTTTTTGTTGTCATTCGTTCAGTAATTTTCCCCCTGTATTAACGTAATGACAAAATCTTGTTGAGTTCTGTGTTTGCTGGCCATTGCACTCTATGTTTAACCGTGTGCTCTTGAGGCAACTCTGATTGAACAGATTTGCAAACTCTATTTTTATTTTTATTTAACTCTAAAAATGCAGCAACACTGGTGACGGACATTGACTGAATGGGAAAGTCTTCAAAATTTAATACTTGAGCATTTCACGGGATCCAAGCCTGGTGAAAATGATTTCCCATAATTTGTCTTCTGCAAAAAAGAAACGGCCATTTTTCAATCCAGATTCTGAATCCTTGAACTTGATTCAAATATTGGAAATGCTACTGGAATCCTTGAACATGATTGAAATTGTGGGAATGCTATTTGAATCATTAAACTTGACTCTAAAAGTGAAAATAGTATTTGAGTCATTGAACTTGATTCAAATAAGTAGATTTTGAATCTTTGATCATGATTCAAATATTGGAAATGCCATTTGAATCATTGAACTTGATTCTTTGAGTTCTTTGAACATGATTCACATAAGTTGATTTTCAATCTTTGTACATGATGCAAATAGTGGGATTGCTATTTGAATAAGTGAACTTGATTCAAGAAGGGGAAGTACTTTTGATGAAAATATGGGCGAGTCAATTTGAATCATTGAAATTGATTCGAATTAGTAGATTTGAGATCTTTGAACATGATTCATGTTGGGAATGCTATTTGAATCATTGAACTTAACTCAAAAAGTGAAAAAAGTATTTGAATCATTGAACTTGATCAAATAAGTAGATTTTGAATCTTTGATCATGATTCAAATATTGGAAATGCTATTTGAATCATTGAACTTGATTCTTTGAGATCTTTGAACATGATTCACATAAGTTGATTTTCAATCTTCAAACATGATGCAAATAGTGGGATTGCTATTTGAATAATTGAACTTGATTCAAGAAGGGGAAGTACTTTTGATTCAAATGTGGGTGATACAATTTGAATCATTGAAATTGATTTGAATAAGTAGATTTGAGATCTTTGAACATGATTCATGTTGGGAAGGCTATTTGAATCATTGAACTTAAAAGTGAAAAAAGTATTTGAATCATTGAACTTGATCAAATAAGTAGATTTTGAATCTTTGATCATGATTCAAATATTGGAAATGCTATTTTAATCATTGAACTTGATTCTTTGAGATCTTTGAACATGATTCATGTTGGGAATGCTATTTGAATCATTGAACTTAACTCAAAAAGGGAAAAAAGTATTTGAATCATTGAACTTGATTCCAATACGTTGATTCTGATTCTTCAAACATGATGCAAATAGTGGCAATGCTATTTGAATAAGTAAACTTACTTCAAGAAGGAGAAGTAGCTTTTGATTGAAATATTGGTGATACAATCTGAGTCACTGAACTTGACTGGTGGTGACAGACGTTTACTAAATGGAAAAGTCTTCAGAATTTAGCATTTGAACATTTCACGGGAACCAAGCCTTGTGACAACGATTTCTCATAATTTGTCTTCTACAAGAAAGAAACGGCAAATATCATTGATGGCAGCTCATTTTGGCGGATGTCAGCTTTAGACGAGCTCTATTCAGTGCTTCTGTGTTTCCGTTCGGGTTTTGAGAATTTAGGACAGGTATTTTTAGAAGGTGGTGCAACACTCTCTCCAGCAGCGGCAGCTACAGTCTTCTTATCGAGGGAAGTCTGCTTCACCGCAAAGCTCACATCTGATAGAAACTGATGAAGACATTTTTCGGTATGGCCACAGAATTTTAGATCAGAAACAACCAACATGAGGAAATCTAGTTATCGCTGTAAAATG
>CM074311.1:6012159-6014659 GCA_037194245.1 Opsariichthys bidens | reverse complement strand
TCTGTTGTCTCCATTTCTCTCTATTTATCTCTTTCACTTTCTCTGAGAAGCTGTCTGTCAGTCGTCTTTTCTTACTTCTGTTTCTCTTCTATAATGTCTTTTTTCACCTCTCCTCTTCCCTACACATAATCGCCTCTCAGTTTCTCCTTCATACTTTCTATTTGACCCTCTGCTTTATCGTTCTTTAAATATGTTTGGTTTTCTTTTGCCTTCTTCTTGGATGTGAATTGTGTGGGCACCGTCAGCTCAGAAATATGGTATGTGTGCAGTTAAGCTGTTCTTTACTGTGAAACCAAGCCAATATTATTTTATATTTGCTGCCCATAGAAGACTTGAAAGCAAACCAAATAATGCTGGGTTGATCCTCCAACACCAGACAGGCTTGCTGTTGCCCAGAGGCCCAGAACTCCAGACTAACAGCACCTTTATTTCACAGGTGCAGACAGGTGAGACAGTCTATCTGTGTTTTAGGCTTCACTGCGAAGTGGATATAAAGCCTCTGCAGTTCAGAAGTTCAGTGGTATAGATTGAGACATTAATAGAGTAAATTTTGCATTCAGTTCCTCATGATGAGGTGTCAGAATTGTACTACCCTATATGCTTCATACATATTTATTGAGTCACTATAGATGGTTTCATCGGACACATGCGCGTTGCCACGGCTACGCGCCTGGCCCGAAGTTAATTATATGCCTTGAATGCCTCCCTTATATATATATACGCATTCCTTCTCGACTAGGTATTCAAAGATGTGTACCTGACTGACCTGAGTGGGTCTGGTAGTATAACTTTATCGCATTTAAGTTTGGTTGAATAAAGGATCTTTTCTTCTTCTGGTAACCCAAGATAATACTGGCTAGACAGTTTTAATTTGCTAGCTAAAGTAATTTACTTATTTATTTTGCTTGTTATCTGAAATAATCTACTCTAGAGGGACTCTGTTCTTATTGATTCTTTGCGGAAGTCTACCTGAAGTCAACTAGTCCATCCTTGGCTAGTAACATTTACGTTGTTAAAACCGAAACCGTCTATAAAAAATCACAATTTGATTCGCCAAGGAACATTACAAGAGCGCTGTCATAAGGCTGCCAGTTTGTCCGATTTTCCAGTTTGTCTTTATGCAGATTTACATAGTTTCGACAGTAGGTGGCAACAAGTCAGCAAATCTCTCACTTAAACAATTGTTGATTAGATCAGCGATGAATTAAGTGACTGGCCGCATCCGAAATCGCATACTTCCCAACTATAGAGTAGGCAAAAAGCAGTATCTGACAAAAGTATGTCCAAATTCAAAGTACTCATAAAAGAGCAGGCAAAAAATTACCTACTACTTCCAGCTAGATTCTGAAGTGTGCATACGATAGCTGCTTTACTATCCCATGAGGCCACGGGAGAGGTGACACAACTGATGCTGGTAGGTTACATGATAGTGATACCATAACAAATGTAGTACGTCCAGATCACATTAATACTAAACATGTATAGAACATACTTTTGAGTTGTGATTGCTTATTCAAAATAAGTACCTACCCAATAGGTTATGTGATTTCAGAAACAGCGAATGTGTTTATGATTGAGTCACTGAATCACTCATTCAACCATTCAAAAACACTAATTTATTCAGCAAATATTTGACTGTTTTCATAAGTGAATCATTAGACCATTCGCTCAACCGATCCAAAAACTGCTGTGTATGTGTTTAGGAATGAATCAAGCGACTGCCTTTATAAATGAGCCATTGAATCATTCATTCAACCGATGTGTTCAGTAACACTGTTTCATTTGAGAATTAAACATTTGACTGTCTTAATAAGTGAGTCATGGATCATTCTCTCAACTGATTCATTCAAACTAAGACTGCGACTATTATCATAACATTTAAGCTTGTCAAATCATATTGAGTTTGGGTCGCTTATAACATTCATTTGGGAACGCAATGTGCATCATTTCATCTGATTTTTAAGGTTCATCATTTATAAACCTAGGCCAACACAGGAGAATACATTAAGATGTTTATAAATATGCAAAATATAAGTTTTACCCTTGCTCCGAGTTCGCATACTCTGAGGTCCACATATTTATTACCATATTACCAGTCTTGTTATATAAAACCATATGATTAGTTTCTTTTGATACGTTATTTGAACCAAATATTATTGTTATAATAATAATAATAATGATATATTATATTTAAGTGATTTTAAAGGCTTAGGTCTTTGCTTAGGTCTGTTTTTATTTCCACAAAAAATATATATCTGATTACTCGATTAATCATCAAAATAATCGACCGATTACTCGATTACCAAAATAACTGTTAGTGACAGCCCTAAGTTCAACTTATTCAACCTTCAAAAACATTGATTTATTAGAAAAAAATAAAGGACTGTCTTTATATCTTGAATAATTTATTCAAGTTTGTTCAAAAATGCTTATTCAGGAATGCAACAATTGCGTGTCTTTATGACGGAGTCATTGAATCAATATCATAACCGTTTCATTT
>CM074311.1:5857159-6007159 GCA_037194245.1 Opsariichthys bidens | reverse complement strand
GCCTGCCAACCCTGAAAAATGGTCATGCATAGTCTGTTGTGGAGCAGCGGCAGGGGAGCCAGCCATCTCAGTGTGTGTGAGTGTGTGTCCTTTACTTTCATTGTTAAAGATTAAATGTCACAACCGGTATTGCCTCCTCATTTTGTGTGGTTAGGAAATGTTCCAATGAGTGTTACAAAATTGAAAAAAAAAAAAAAAAAAAAAATCTAAGAAAAAATGTTTCTCAGCACTACACGAAGATCTGTGGAGGATAATATATTCAGTTCCAGCAACAGAATAACATGCATTTTAATGAGATTACAAATGTAGTCGTCATCCCCTTCCAGGGACAGAATGAAATCCAATCTCGTTTTCAAACTCAAAAAGGAGCAATAAAAATCCATTCCATGACTTCAGTCCCATTCATGCACCTCACACCTCCGGGGAGAATACTAGTGCTCATTTTACCACTGGTCCACATAAGCTTGTTTATTTCTTAATGCATCAAATAGAGTTGTTTTCATACAAGGTCTGATTTATATTGATTTTTTGAAAGGCTGTACTAAATAAATAAGCGAAAACAGAACACCCCTATTTTATCGCTATTAAGTCGCTTTAATGCATTTATAATACTAAAATATGTTTTAAATCTAATTAGCATTTTATGTGCAAAAATATATGCAATAGTCAAAATGTCAAGGTGCAGTAAAATGCAAAAATCGAATATTTGAGCTAATATTTTATATGTGATTTTTTTTTTAAAAGTACATGCTTAAAAAATCGAGTACAGTGAGGCGTAATGAACATGTTTGATATCATTTAATGACCCTAACGACTGTGTCAAGGTCATTTTATGAATTGCACAATATTTAATCTCTTTATTTAAAAAAATAAACGTCTGGATATTCATGACTTAAAAACGCCAGGATGTTTTATTAATTTAGTTATGCATTACCTTGCCAAGAAATGATGCTGTGTACACTCACGTGCAAGGTAATTAGTTTAGAGCTTTTCACTTGATTCTGACACCACTTGACATGTTTACAGAATATATATAATTATCTTTTGTTTATCATGTCGACATCCTTATTTGTCGCAGACTAGTTGGTAGTAATATACTCTTAAATAGCACGGTATTAATGTTTCTCGTGTTTTCTCAAGAACTCCCTCGACTAGCATTTTTCAATCTGGTTGTTGTTTTCGCTCAGACAAGCGCCTTATATGCTGAGCGCGGGAGAATCAATATGAAATGACTCTCTCTGCCACCTTATTAATAATGAAACAATACGTCTTCACTCGACAGAGTCTCGCATTGGCGCGCCCGCGTGCGTGCTCGTTCACGTCCCTTTGAGGGGCTGCAAGAGAAACGCATGTGTGTTGAAACTGAATCCTGAGTTTTATTGCATATATATCTGCTCTGACCATTATTAGGCTAAATATTGAGGTAACACTTCATGAACTGCACCTCTACAGCATTTATTAAGCTTTGTTAAATTGATTTCAACATTATTAAAATCTTGTTAACATTTTGAACTAACATGAACAACTATCTAAAGTTTAGTAACAATGAACTTTATTGTAGAGTTATTGCTTTATATGATGCAGATATGAGGTTAAAATGGATATAAACGATATTTTAGAAGAATTGCAAAGGCTACTACAGCAATAAAAACAACACAAATCTCTTTCAAACAGTAACTGTTTTATTTAATACTTTTAAATGCTTCTTTTTAGCAGTCTATTTTATATACCTGTATAATCAATCTGTTTTAGAACTGTATCTCTCTTTTCATTTCACATACATCTCTTATTTACTTGTATGGTTTTGAATATTCAGGTATTTCATATGCAACATCCCCAGAAACGAACAAACGTACGAACAAACAAAATACACATCTTCTGAAGGCAGTGAAACGTGGTCTATGCCTTGGCAACATCAAATAAAGCTAGCAAAATTCACTTCGTCCAACTATTAATGTCAAGGTCCAGATATGGTCGTGCTACGGGAGAAACTTTACGCTGCAGTGTAATAGTAATGAACTACTTGGTGTGTAATTATTTCCTGGAGCTGATTGTATGTAATTACACACTGTAATATGCAACATGGACACTGTAATGTAAAGTGTCACCTTTATACTGTTATGTTTCCTACGTAAAAATTCTTGGAATGGAACGGAATAACAATTTGGGGGAAAAAATGGCAACAGTCAACTCCTCTCACAGCTACATTTGACATTTCTTTGTTCTTTAATAAAATCTTTTTAATATAATCTTTCTCTGTTCTCCATTAAATATATACCTGTAGTCATTCCTGAGGTTTATTTAATATAATCACTGATATTATTATTATTATTATTATTATTATTATTTATAGTCTATTATTAGCATTTAGAGACGTTCCCTACATTTTTTTTTTTTTTTCTCTGGATTGGCGGGTCAGCAAACCCCCATCAACATACTTGGCTTGACTCAAATAAATTTGATAAATGAAAACTAAATATCGACAAAGAGCATATAAAACAAACTGATGGGAGAATATTCCTATTTTTCTATATGATGGCCGTTGAGAATGTGAAAAGCCTACAGTAATAATAATTCATTCATAACAGACGGTAATGTTATAAAATACTACGCTTCTAACCAGGACCTTTCAGAAATTCAGGCCGTCATTTCAACTCAATATCTGATAAATATTTCATGTAATCGACCCAGAGTCAGGCAAATGTGCTGGAGCATTCCCAGAAGACTTCTTCTTGCCATTGTCTCTTGCAAAAAAAACGTCTTTTTCTCCAGATGAAATAAGCATATAAATCCATTTGGGTGAGGATGAATTTTGATCGTCATTAATTATTATTCTTTTTTTATTATTATTATTATTATTACTCTTGTGTTGATGGTCTTGTGTCTTCATCTCTCTCTTTTTTTTTCTTCTTCTTCGTTTCTCTCTCTCTCTCCCTTCTCTTCCCGTGGGTTAAAACTGCATCCACGTCACGAGCGCCGACAGTGCGGTGAGGATCAGCGTTACGCCGGGAGGAACCGTAGATCGGCTCGCGCCGTTCCCAGCCGCACACAGTTCAAACAAGCTGCCGCGAAAGTCCAGATTTCTGGACTCTTTTTTCAGCTTCTCCCACAGATCTGTGGCTCCGTCCTGACAGTCTGCCAGAGCAGTGGTCGCACATGAATGGAAATCATCCCAGTAACTGCAAGTCAGATATTTCGGAAAAGAAAGAAAATCATTATTCATGTGTGATTCGCGTCACGCGTAATATTGCATTAACATAAGCTATTCATTTTTTTTTTTTTTTTGTCTTTCTTTTAATAATCCTGTAGCATACGTGAAAAACAGTGTCTGAATTCAGTTTATAACGCTCGGGTTCGGTTTATGCATTTGTTATGTCCATAAAAATGATTTATTAAACATTTGTGTTTTAAGTAGATAACACTAAACACTTAAGCATCGTATTATTATTTACTCAATCCACATCAATTTCGTTTGAATGTGATTATTCAAATCAAATATTGAAATATAACAGCGTATTTAAATAAAATATATATCTACTAGAATTATTAGACGCTCTAATATAATTCATATTATAGTATTACGCATGAATTCTTCTTGCAACTGCATGTCCTCATGTAGCCACGTGAAGGAGGAGAGAGGGCACGAGGGAAACCCGAGTTGTAATGCGGCTCCAAAGGGAAAATCTCCATATCACGTGACTTCAAGTGCCCTCCCCGTCTCTCTCTCTCTCTCTCCCTCTCTCTTACAACTCCCCTCCAGCGCCCCACCCCCTTCCTCTATCCCACTCTCGAGCCCATGATTTATTAATATATTTCAGGAGGAAACACACCCACATTCTAAAACCTGCATCTACAATTGGACATGCGCACGGGCACAACAAGTAGCCATGCTCCAAACAAATTAGAATAGAATAGTTACAAAATGAGCTTTAAAAAAAATAGTGTTACATTTTAATGTTTTGCTGAAGCTTTGGTGCATGGAAATGAAATGCTGCGCACTGTAAAAAAAAAAGAAGAATTGTTGGTTTAACTTAAAAAAGTGCATTAAAATGACAAATTTGAGTTCTTTCAATGAAGGCGATTGGTTTAATCAACATAAACCCGAAATATTATGTTATCTGAACCACATTAATTAAGAACAAATGTGATAACAAATCATAAAAATATATATTTTTAAATGTGTCAGCCGCTCTTCCCAACTCCTTAATGTTTATTTATGTAAAGTTTATTAAAACCTGAATAGAGACTGGAGATATATTTAGAAGATCAAACAGATTTCGGGGAGGGAAAAAAAATGGAGAAGCAAAGGAAGTGTAATTCCAGTGCCTGTAATAAGATCATGTTGCGTTTTGATTCGCTCAGTCACTGCTGTAAAAGAACCCGTTATTTTACAGGGCGGATCGCTTGCAATAATCGTGCATTACCTCCAGATCTGATCCAATTATGGATGTTGATCTTTGGCCTTGGCGTGTAGAGACGGTTCATCTAATTGTAATTAACTGGTGAAATGTGAATAGCGCATATACCGGCTCTATTTCTGCTCATGGAGCTGTCGAATTAAACAAGGGGCCCCTCGTACCATCTGGCTCTTGTTCTCTCTCCCTCCCCACTCTCACACACGTATATTTCATCCGTTGTGTGTATGCATGTTTCCCTTACGTGCAGATGGTCCGAAGGTTTTCCTTCTCGTCCAGCTCCTGTGGATAGTTGGCCATGCTGTCTCCCAGTTGAAGCAGGCAGTCGGAGAAACCTTTGAACACTGTTTCACATTTCCCAGCCGCTCGAACTGCCTGCAGCAGATAGGCTGGAAAACGAGAAATTATCATTTTTTTATGTAGCCTATTAAAAAAAAAACGTTAACTTCTATTAACTATCTGACTCTTGTGTGATAGCGCTTCTCTCTCTCTCTCTCTCTCTCTCTCTCTCTCTCTCTCTCTCTCGTAGACTGCAACGATTCGTTGCGATTCACTTATGTTCGTTTAGGATTTTTTTAATTAGCTTACTATTTATTTTATTATTATTATAATAAGCTTAACTTATTATTTTCTGTCCTCAGCTCATTTAAGTATTAATAGCTGGAAAGTAATAGGTGAGTAAGTGAATAAATAAATAAATCGAAGCGATTATAATGCATACAACGCTTCCACACAATCATTTGTAAATGTGTGTGTGCTTTCACTAGAATAATATGTGTTGAGCATGAGGGTGGCGCGTGGACAAACGATGATGTAATGGTTTACATGAGGGTGGGGGTGTGTGGGCTTGTGTGAGGTGAGATTTTCATTCTGAGTGATTTGTACTCCCCCCCCCCCACCCCTTTTTTTTTTTTTTACACATCTAAAGAGTCTGTTTTTTTGATGACAGATCTATTAGGGAAAATGAGAAGAATTGGACACCGATGCTTTCCTTCCCACTTCATTTCGATCTTTGTTTTGCACCGGAAGGTCACAACTTGATCAATTGACCAGATCCCTTTGCTTAACGAACCATAAACGCCAGTGGTTTCTAGTTAAACAAGGAGATTTTGTGATTAAGTTGTAGCACTGTTCAAATCAGGTCGGGCCTCTACCCATTAACCACAATAGGAAGCACACACCCTGTTTTACACATATAGAGACACACCATAAGCATTGTATGTTCATACATTATATCAAATTTTTGCATATGTGTCCCTTGTATGAAGTATCTCATATCTTGCGTCGATACACTACTGTAATAAAATTTGCACTATATAGTGTTCTATTGGCCAATGCGCCTATACGTTACATTATATCCTTTTTATGCTATATGATCCATTAGCTATTAAATACAGTAGGTTACATGCTATATTTCCCCGTATTCTAATATACATATTACATTTATGATATATGTACTTACATTCTATTATACGTTGTGTCCATAGGCATTATATACCCTATATTTTTTAGATTCGTCCCATTCTATATATTCCTATATTCCACAATCAATATACCTTAAAAAACAAACGAATGGTTGTTTTTCCGCATAATTTTTTTTGTAACCTGTAAAAAGGCTGATGAAATATTTCGTGCATTCTTTATCCCCCACAGAATTAAAAAAAATCACAAAATACCGAATAATGCACACTTAAGATGATTATATTAAATGAAGGATAATATTGATTTCAGAAACATATTAACGGTATGATTGAGTAATGCCGCACAATTGAAAGCTTACATAACGAAATATCTATAATTGTGATATCGCGGACAGATCGCCCTTTTCTTCTACACGAAGAGGGGTTCTACATTACAACCATATTTCTACGAAAGATCATTCTGAGTAAAATTAAAAAGCCTTGATTATCTTTATGTTTTCGGGCATCCTAATATTTTTGATGAAAATAGCCTAAATGAAATATTCAGACCTCAACATGGCGGAGATGAGGATGCGAAATACAAAGATGCTCATACAGATGGCTCTGTAAAACCATTTATTAATGGGATCCATGATTTCATATTTAAAATACATTTCAGTTCTAGCTGTCTTTATTTGCTTTTCTGGAATTAACAGTCACAAAAGACAGCGCTGCGAACAAACAGTGAATTATTAAACCGTAGGCACGATGATCTATATTTAGAAACAACTGAGCATCTAATATAGACTCACCTATTCTACTGTACCAGTGGTCACGACCACTTTACTAGACCCTGTCAGCGTTACCGGTGTCAACCTGGCACCACATAATCTGTTCAATGAAGTCAGGAGGGGGTTTATTGCAAATTAATGTAGTTCAACTAGGTTACGGCACCATTTTTTATTTTTTTAAATATACAAAGAAAAGTCATCGCTACTGATTTCATCGTAATGCACAACATTTTCATTAGAGTCCTGCAACAGCACGCTCAATAAATACATTTTAAAACGCACAACATTACAATAACATGGCCTCATATATTATGTAAATTCTAAAACAACCATCTGATTTTCACGAAATTATAATTAAATGATTGTGTGCTTGTGTAGTTTTTCAAAAGAAACATGGGACTATATAAAACTCATGATGAATCTTTCAAACTTTGCAAGTTGAATATTAATGCATATCTTTCCGAATTACCTTTCAATTTTGGTTTGAATAATTCATTACGGAGAGGATCGGGCGATCCCACACTTTCACCAACTTATTCCGATTTATTTTTCGGAACAATCTTCAACATTGGATGGAGAAGCGATGCAATATTACCCCAATGCCATGATTTTAAAATGCAAACCCCACATCTTTAGCCAGTTGCAAGCCTTTAAATTGCAGCCGGGACAGTAGCGTTGCAATTAAAATATCCACCAGCATACGAATATATAACCAAAATGCATAACGAAATGTATTCCCTTGAGTAGCCTATAAATGTCAAGTTATACGTATCAATGAAAAGCAAAATTTAAAAAAAAAAAAAAGGGGGAAAAGTCAGCCCATCCCAATACGACAGAAATAATCTACTTACCTATTTGAACAGCAAGAAACAATGAAATATATCTTCCAGACAAAGTTAATCCCATCCTACGTCCAGAAAAACCATTGGAGTATATACAATTTTAGATAGTTGAGAGGGGAAAAGATTGCCAAATCTGCGCGTTGAACATCTCTGTTTAGTTCAAGCAGCTATTCAGAAACTCTTCGTGATTTTTCCCGTTGTCGGCGACGCGCAGAGAAGTGAAATGGTGCACCCCGTTAAGAGAAGACGGTAATGCCTCGTGTTTTTTTCTCTCCCTGCTTCACGCCCACATCTCAAGCTTGACGTAAAATTCACCGTCGGACTCCCCACTTCTCTATTTTCTCATTTGCTAGACCGGGCTGGCCCCTTCTCCCCCCCTCTCGCACTGTACTGGCATTTCAGGGATTGCGGAGATGTCCGCCTATATCTGCTCTCTGGTGGTCTCACCTATCCACCCTCATGCAATGAAGCTTACACGTGGACCCGTGACCCACATATGGATACACGTGCAGACTTGCTCCAGGGTGCTCAGACTGATCATGCATGGATTTTGCTCGATATCTCAAAGAGATTGCGGTCTTGAAGTTGGTTATAGGCCATACACTCCCTATTAATGAGATGCATTGTGTAAGATAGGCTACATTTATGGAAATGCAGATTTAGTTGGTTTGATTAATGAAGTGAGGCTTATCACTACTGCAGGAGCACTAATTTGTAAAATCAAGGTGAATTGAAGTAGAATTTTGAGGATTGTTGGTGCATCGTGAAAATCATATATACTACGCCCAGAATCACTTTTAGCACCTGGGGCTTCTTTATCTCACCAACCTTTAGGCCTATTTTTGGGTGTCAAGAGGGTCAATATAATGTTAAAGCCTTTAACATATAGAGAACCTTAAGAAGTCACATTTTACATTACAGGCGCATGGTTTTTTTTACACGGTCTACTAATAAATGACGTATTTAGAAGCGAAAATGATCCGTCCTATGAAAGATGAGATTTTTTTTTTTATGGGCTGAGATGAGTTACGCTACAACTGAGAGAAAGGTAGTGATGTCTGAATCACTGAAGAAGAAAAAAAAGCTCTTCTTCGCTGACGTCAGCGGAATTTGTAGCCAACCAATGAGTAGTGAGTATTGATGCGCACCAATTTTTTTTTTTTTTTTCGGAGACACTGACTTCAGGAGGAGAATACTAAAAAGTTACCTAGGGCATTCTAGCTGAAGGAGAATCCGACCAGTGAGTAGAAACCGAGTGCTCCTCGCTGCCGTTGAGTAATTAGGTCCCCTGACAGTTCATTTAGAGTCCAGACTATACAGAACCCAATAGACTGAGGCCCTGAGGACAGTTCACAATCTGATCGAATTTTCTTTGGCCATTGACAGGATTACTATTCATGAAATGAATGACGGACAATATATGGGATCATCACATAAAGCTTCGAATTACATTTAGGCCTGTGTCACGTGGGCGAGAATTTGTGCAAATTCGTGCGTTAAACCTTTCGAGAAAAACGAGATGTTGCGTAACTCGGGCGTAAAAAAAAAAAAAGAAGAAGCACGTGTTGCAATGCAGGGATGGATGCAATTTCATGCATTTACTTTATAGAGAATGCTATAGGAGTCCAAACAATAGCAGGTTTTATTCATGTTTTGTCGCCATCTTGCGGCGGAGGTGTGCGACAACAGGTGTAATTGAACTTGGTTATTTGTTTGCCTTTTACCAATAATATTAGACAAAGGGAACCTCAAAAACTCCTGAGTGAATTGTCAGCTCAGAGTTAAACGAATTGTCATTTCGACAGCATAGGGAATCCCTGTTTAATGTGTTTGTCCCCATCCAATTACTCAATAGCTTTGAGAGGTTTTCCGTGGTGACTCATTCAGGTGGGCGCGGGAAAAGTAGGGGAGACGGAAAGAGAGAGAGAAGGGGGATTCCGGCTGTTTCGACGCAAAATGGAGGGCGTGGAGTTGAATGATCAAGGAACCGATTGCGTCAGCAGAGTTTTCCTTTCTTTCTTGAAAATAGGCGAAGCAGATTTGATCATAATCGTCTTTAACAATAAAAGACACCGTTATTCGTTCTCCAAACAACTTTACAGCAACCAACAAAATAGTGGAAGATTTCTATACTCCACGAAACTGATGAAATATTGATTGTTTTCTTAAAAATTCAAGCCAGCTTAAAAATTGACGCTCTTTATAATCAATCTCTTGGTGGATGCTATTTCTAAAAATAAATATAACTTGTCTTCATAAATCATATCCTTTCAGATGTCAAGTTAATGCTGGTGTTACACCCATTTTTTTATGATCCAATCAATTTATGATGGATGATTTATATGTACATTCTTATAGCTTGTTAGCACCATAGACATAATAAATACATAGACGCCCCATTGGCCTCTGGATCGTCAACGGCGCCGCCATATTGTGCAGGTCATCGTTCCCATAACTCTCTGGAATTGAGAAAAGTGTACAAATTGCCGCACAATTGAATACAGGTCTCGGGGAATAACCTTTCACAGGTAAGGCTGAACATTTGTTTCTGGTTGTATTTGGTCATTATATAATTATGTTGATAGTAGTTGGCCACCTCAGTCAGAAAATAGCTAGCGATGTCGCTAGTTAGCTGTGAAAGTTGACATGAGTTTACGTGATTTATATTATAGTTTTAGCGTATATTATCTTATTTTATAAACTAAATTTCCTAAATATGCATCTTTATTTTCTTAAAACCGACATTTAAGATAAGCGTTCGTTTCGGTTGACATTTTGGGAAGTAGGCTACTGTAATGTTAGTTAGTTGGCTAGCTCACATTGAAGGTTTCCCAGAGACAAAGAGTTGAGGAGACAGTGGGAAGTAGCTATTTTTCCACAAACGAGTTCTCTGTGTCATGCAGTGAGCACTTCAAGCTGGAGGACTTTGACAGGACAGGTCTGTCAGGATTAGGGATGGAGCTAAACCATCGGTATTAGTAGGCCTATTATACACATACTATATGCTATTATCAGTATATTATTATACTTATACTATTATATACTATTTCCTATATATATATATATTATATACAACAAACTATTTACTATTACTTCTCACTTTATCTTTCATTTACTATTTGCATTCAACTGTAGATGTCTTATATCATACCATAAAGGATCCATCAGTTATCTTTGTTATTGTATATTTTGTTATTGTATAAAGCAGCCAAATACAGGACAAGTCTGAGCTTTGACTATTAAAATAAATATATTTTTAAAGTCTACTATCAAGGTTATAAGTAACTAGAGATGGAACTTTTTGTACACTGCGTACATCATAAACCACTGAAATCGGTTGATAAATGTAAACGTTATTTTCGTTTTTATCCAGAAAAAACGCAGCCCGCCAGTTTACTTGCATTTGTTTTTATTGCAGTCTTGCCCTCGGTAATATGGCGGATGCGTTGATGTATCGCAGCCAATGGGGTGTCTATGTATTTTATGTCTATGATTAGCACCACCAGGGTTTTGCAGGGAGTATGGTGGCCCAGTAGTGCACAACACAACAAAATTTAAAAAGCAAACATAAGTCTTATTACAGGTGTAACATTTTGACAATAAAGCGGGGTATTATTTGACCTGTAGTAAGGTGCTGGTCATACAATTAGAATATCATCAAAAAGTTCATTTGTTTCACTAATTCCATTCTAAAGTGAAACTTGTATATTATATTCATTCATTACATACAGACTGATATATTTCAAATGTTTATTTCTTTTTGATGATTATAACTGACATCTAAGGAAAATCCCAAATTCTGTATCTCAGAAAATTAGAATATTGTGAAAAGGTTCAATATTGAAGACACCTGGTGCCACACTCTAATCAGCTAATTAACTGATTAATTAACCTGCAAATGCCTTTAAATGGTCTCTCAGTCTAGTTCTGTAGGCTACACAATCATGGGGAAGACTGCTGACTTGACAGTTGTCCAAAAGACGACCATTGACACTTGCACAAGGAGGGCATGAGACAAAAGGTCATTGTAAAAGAGGCTGGCTGTTCACAGAGCTCTGTGTCCAAGCACATTAATAAAGAGGCGAAGGGAAGGAAAAGATGTGGTAGAAAAAAATGTACAAGCAATAGGGATAATCGCACCCTGGAGAGGATTGTGAAACAAAACCCATTCAAAAATGTGGGAGAGATTCACAAAGAGTGGACTGCAGCTGGAGTCAGTGCTTCAAGAACCACTACACACAGATGTATGCAAGACATGGGTTTCAGCTGTCGCATTCCTTGTGTCGAGCCACTCTTGAATAACAGACAGCGTCAGAAGCGTCTCACCTGGGCTAAAGACAAAAAGGACTGGACTGCTGCTGAGTGGTCCAAAGTTATGTTCTCTGGTGAAAGTAAATTTTGCATTTCCTTTGGAAATCAGGGTCCCAGAGTCAGGAGGAAGAGAGGAGAGACACACAATCCATGTTGCTTGAGGTCCAGTATAAAGTTTCCACAGTCAGTGATGGTTTGGGGTGCCATGTCATCTGCTGGTGTTGGTCCAATGTGTTTTCTGAGGTCCAAGGTCAACGCAGCGGAATACCAGGAAGTTTTAGAGCACTTCATGCTTCTGCTGCTGACCGACTTTATGGAGATGCAGATTTCATTTTCCAACAGGACTTGGCACCTGCACACAGTGCCAAAGCAACCAGTACCTGGTTTAAGGACCATGGTATCCCTGTTCTTAATTGGCCAGCAAACTCGCCTGACCTTAACCCCACAGAAAATCTATGGGGTATTGTGAAGAGGAAGATGTGATATGCCACATCCAACAATGCAGAAGAGCTGAAGGCCACTATCAGAGCAAACTGGGCTCTCATAACACCTGAGCAGTGCCACAGACTGATCGACTCCATGCCACGCCGCATTCTGCAGTAATTCAGGCAAAAGGAGCCCCAACTGAGTATTGAGTGTTGTAGATGCTCATACTTTTCTTGTTCATACTTTTCAGTTGGCCAAGATTTCTAAAAATCCTTTCTTTGTGTTGGTCTTAAGTAATATTCTAATTTTCTGAGATATTGAATTTGGGTTTTCCTTAGTTGTCAGTTATAATCATCAAAATTGAAAGAAATAAACATTTGAAATATATCAGTCTGTATGTAATGAATGAATATAATATACAAGTTTCACTTTTTGATTGGAATTAGTGAAATAAATAAACTTTTTGATGATATTCTAATTATATGACCAGCACCTGTGTATATACTATATATATTTATATATATATATATATATATATATATATATATATATATATATATATATAAACAAATTGATTATATTTTTTCACCTGTAGTAAGTGAGTCAGTCTGGTCACTACTACAACCTTTGGAACAACAGCAACAACAAAAAACCTTTTGGTTAATTATAGGGATTTTTTTCTAAAAATAATTGTTTATTGTAAGTACATGAAGGGAGGTATTGACAAAATGTCACCTGTAAGTCAGTCTTACCAACAGGAACTAACAAGCTTTGGAATTTGAAAATGTCTGCTTTTAAATGTTAAAATAAAGGCATTGTAATGAATACAAATGATTCGTTTTAACCACTGGGTGGAATTAGCAGACATTCCCTTCATGATGTGTCGTGATAGCGCGTCAAATCATTCACAGGCAAAAATATGAAGCTATTGTGTACGTATGTGATTCTGAATTAATATTTCATGTCGTTATACAATGTTTACATACTTAAAACTAATCATGGTATTGATATGCAACACTATCAACTCTTTAGAACAGTGGCAAGGAATTTTACTAAGCTCCGAGAGCATTTCCGTTGTTTTGTGGCTTGATTTCGCTGTGTTGTGAACTTATGTTTGCTTTTTTTTATTTCATTGTGTTGTGCACTACTGGGCCACTGTAAGGGAGTGCATGAAAAAATGTTTCCTATGAAATGCTAGACCTATTTATATCATTTCCCAAATGAATGTATATGTAAATAAAGTCCCACCCTACTGGGATATTTTTCCAGAATGTCATTTTGAATATGTCCTTTACAGTGGTCTGAAAGAATGAACATGTGTCATAGTGTGCGGTGTTAATGAAGATTTGCTCTATAAATGACAAATAAATCCAAAGCTTTCATGCTAAAGCTTTATTGTTAGTTGACAAGAGTAAAACATAGTCCATGGCATTAAAGCTGATGAAATCATATAATTTTGATTAATAGTGTGTTAATGAAGTTACACAACCATAACAAGTCATTATGTAATTTAGTTTCTTTTACATTTTCTTTCTAAATTTCAATGGACCTTTATTATATTTCATAGCTCTTGCTTTCTCACACAGATTTACGAGAAAACTTTCACACTTTTACTTGAAAATCTGAGTGCGTGAAAGATTTTTCTTTTTTTTTTTAATCACCCATTAATGTTTCCTGTTTATGTAGCTCCTATTTTCAAGTGAGATTGCGCAAGTTTCCACAAAAATGTTTTATTGGTACTTAATGTTTGATTGTCGGTATTTTGTATTGTTAGGCTAACTGAGATTTTGCTTGAAATGCTTGTATTCCTCTATCATTAAGTTTACCACATGACGGTTGACAGTCTCCCCATTTTAACAACCCAGTCTCAGTGTTGGCAAGTATGGTAGTTTTGTAAGGAAAAGAAAAAACATTAGTTTGGATTTTGATCATATTAGTGTTGAAAGCAAAGCAACACATCAAAATGGTACTGGGAACCCTTTCCAATCCATCCTTTCTCTCTTTCTCCTCTGTCTTTTCTCTCTCGTTCCCTCGTGGCAATCAGTTATCCGTTACAGCACGTTGATTTCCAACTGATTGGTGACCTGCCTCAGTGCAGGGCAGTCCAGACACCCTATCAGCACTTTCCTCCCAGGAGTCTGAGGGGTGATGGTTTCAGTGTATTGCACTGAGCCACCAGGTGGAATCTGCCTGCAAGTGGAAATGGATATAGTGAAACATCCAGAGAAAACATTCACACACACACACACGTGTTGAGTTTTCATGTTTTTTTTGTTTTGTTTTTTTAGGGGGAGGGTGGTCCTATATGTCCCAAACATAAGTCAACACTTAAACCTAGCCATCACAGAAAACTCTTTTTTCATTTCACAAATCACTTGGTATGATTTTTAAGCTGTTTTCCTCATGTGGGCCAAACAGTGTCCCCACAAGGACATTTTGTCCCCATAATGTAGGGTTTAACTGAATCACACACACACATAAGCTCATTGTTTGTACATCTCTCTGTAGATCTAGACAGCTTTCAGAATTACAATATTGTGATTTATTGTGTTTAGTCATCTAATTATTTGCTGATTATGTTAGAATAATGGAAAAATAAATGCTTCAGGTTATTCCATCTTACTCGTATGATTTAATTCTGGTAGGAATCAGACCAGGTGCATCAAGGCGGAGCTGAGCGTTTTTCAGGATGAAATTATAAGGATTTCGGAATGACACGATCACCATCATATCCTTGCCAACCTGGGGCTTTCCTGTCACCTGTAGATGAATTATAATGGCAATGGTTAACTAACATAAAGGACGAAATCAACACACATTCCTCTAGAATTTGTTGTGAAGTTTGTATACCTTTATTGTGAGTTCAGGAGGAAGAAGGGTGACAGTTCTCATTGTCGAAATGGTCGTGCCGGTTTCCTCAACGCGCCCGGACACCACAAAGAGCAAGTTGGCCTGTTCCACCAGGTAAGGCATGTAGTCCACAGCTTGAACATCAATCATCAGTTTTGTGGCTGTGAAAAGATTTTCAGATATAAAACTGAGGAATTTTATTTGTTTCTGTGATGTACGTAAACTTAAACATCAGGGCTGGGATCGAAAAATGATTCTTGATCAATTCTGATATTTTCTGAATCCATCGCGATTCTCTCTCAAATCTCAATTCTTTTCAACAGCAGATGGCACTTTGGAAACGGCCATACTCTGCTCTCTTCCAATTCCCTACGGACACCACTTGAACCATCTATAAAATAATCATTCGTAAAGTTTGAAAAGGTCGAAGCGAATTTCAAGGGTGTTTGCAGAGGGCTGTTGTATTAATCTTGCATCATAAAAGCATTTACGCCATTTAGCAGACGCTTTTATCCAAAGCGACTTACAAGTGAGCCAATTAGGGGTTAGGTGCCTTGCTCAAGGGCACCTTAGTCATGGTATCATGGTACTTTCAATTCCTACCGGCATGGGAATCAAGCCCGACTCCCTCACCTACGATGGCCGGGAAGTGCAAAACAACATTACAAAGTGTAAAACACTTTTACGAAGCTCGAGACAAATTTACATTTTGGAAAACTTTTTTACCTATCGTAAAACACAATTACATGGGGAAAACACTTTTACCAAGGACAAAACAAATTTACATTTTAGAAAACAAATTAACAAGATGCAAAACACTTTTACCAGTCCCGAAACAAATTTACATTGACAGATTCTTCACGGAAAGGGAATGTCCCACACACCGGAAGTGACGCGGTGAAAGGTGTCGTTGTTGTTGGTGAGCGCGGTAAATTCGTGTTGTAGTTGTGGAGTAAATGGCGTAAATAAAGTTTATGCTGACTGAACATGGACTGCGGCCGAGGGACGTTTCGCCTGTTTTTTGGCAAACACATGAGCAACGAGGTTTTGCTTTACGTGTGGTCAGTGTTTGGAGTTTCTAAAGGACACGGACCAGACGGAAACACAGGGGACGTCTCGACAGCCGGACAGTGCTAAGCAAAGTAAGTTACATTTCCGGTGTGTGGGACATTCCCTTTCCGTGAAGAATCTGTAAATGTAAATTTGTTTCGGGACTGGTAAAAGTGTTTTGCGTCTTGTTAATTTGTTTTCTAAAATGTAAATTTGTTTCGTCCTTGGTAAAAGTGTTTTCCCCACGTAATTGTTTTATTATAGGTAAAAGTGTTTTCCAAAATGTAAATTTGTCTCAAACTTTGTAAAAGTGTTTCACACTTTGTAATGTTGTTTTGCACTTCCTGGCCACCGTACTCACCATTAGGCCACGACTACCTCTAAGCACTCTGAGGTGCAACTACATTCTCAGACTCTGCGAATTCGATCTTCGTCAGCGTTTGAGCTTGTGGTAAAAAAAAATCTAGCCTAGAGCTCCATCTGCTGTTAAAACTAAGCTCAGAATCAATTCAGGAGAGAATCGCGATGCATTCAGAAAATCTCAGAATCGTTCCACGAATCTACAACCCCAAAAAACGCACAACAATCTTCAAAAGTCGGACTCACTGCTCCAGGGATTCACAGTTGCAGCTCTGTTTTCACGCTGAAAGGATGTGCTGCTGACACCCGTGTAAAACGCCACCGAGCCAGTGATGGTGACACTGACTGTGCAGGTTTGACTGGTCTGGTTTTTAATGTTTAGCGACAGCTTGAAGTTTTCACCAATTTTGGCAACGTCGGCCTGGAGCTGGATGTCAACAACTGCTTCAGTTTGTTGCAAGTAATCCCTGCTAGGAATGCCTCTACGCTCTGCATTCTGCATGGTCTGCTTGTCCTTGTTACTGCCTAGAGTGCGGAAGAAGGTTGAGAGTTTTCACATGGAATGTATGACCCGTGTAGCCCATGTCCAGGTGTTTTTGGACCAAATTAAACTTACCTTCTGGATATTTATAGTTAGAAGTGATATCCTCATAGGCGTTACTGTTGACCCTTTTGGTCACAAGGAGCTTTCCCACATACGCAGTGTCCACATTGATGACATTTAGATTTCCATACTTATCAGATTGATGGTAAATCACATCACTGTTCAGCTGGAGACAGCAGAAAGAGTTTTATCATTTTGTAAGTGGAATTTGCAGGCGAGATTTTTAGATATTGGAAACTAAAGAAGTGGTTAGTAAATCGAAAGGTAAAAACATCAAAGAGAATTGACATGTTTCTTACCTCTGCAAAGACAAACCTTGCATCGAACGGATAACTGAGCTCTCCCTCTTTGATGGCATTGACAGACGTAGGCCCACATCGATAAAGACCTGAATGAGAGAAGGAAAATAACTTTTTATTTGTTCCATATAGAATAACAGGTTGGACATATATATTAGTACCATGACATACCATGTTATTTTTTGAACTGCTATATATTCTATTTGAATATTACAAAAGGTACACATTTGTAGGTTACACTTTGTTTCAAAAGCATGTGGTCAGAGCAGGTCTTAATGGAATAGGGAACTTAAGACATCCCTTAAATCTCCAACCACATGGAGGGGTCTACAGGAAGTCTTTTAAAGGGGACCTACTATGCCCCTTTTCACACTCCAAAAGAGGGCGGAGCTTTCACAGCTCACGCTTCTGTTGCTCAACAACAACAAAGCTGGAGAATCTCTCGCAGCCAATAACTGTGTTCAGCCTTACATTGTTCAAACCGGAGTCGACAATGATGGAGAGACTCAAGAAGAAGTTGCAACTTTTAAAATGAAACTGGACGTTTCTGAACGATTAGTGGATAAATTGATGTAGACTGTGGAGTTGAGTCAACCCATGCACTAGCATGTCATATTAATCTTTTGTGGAAATCCACCGTTCAATTGACCCTCGTTTGTGAAGCAGTCCGGTGTAAAATTACGGCATCAACAACACTACTATAACAACTCTTCCTCTTCTCTAAAGCAATCAAACTTGACCTCACCCCCTTTGTTGCATGTTCCCGGGGGCGGGGTTTATGTAAATTTTGGGGCCTCGAGAAAAGGCTCGTTGTAGTCCCTATCAGCCGTTTGTTGTCGTCTCACAGAAATAAGGTCCCTGGACTGAGTTAGGGGTCCTTTTGCATGTGTTTGCGTGGGTTTCATCCGGGTTTCCCCCACAATCCACAAACATGCAGTACAGGTGAATTGGAGACACTAAATTCTCCATAGTGTGTGTTTGAGTCCCAAGCCATGTAATGGGCAGGGTTGGGGAAAGACCTAGCAACCTACCCCAGAAAAATCATTGCCACAAAATTTCATGGACAGTCTCTCGCATATGGCGAGAGATGGACATAGAATCACCAAGAGTCGGATTCAACTGAAATGGTTAACGCAAGAGAGATCAGTGAAATCAGGTTCTTGTCTCTGAAAGGTTTCAAAACTATTTGTGGTTTAGAGGAAAGTCTCTATGTGATTTGAGGATCATACCATCACTGGTCTCCTGAGGGGTGCAGTCAACCACCTGCCATCCAGACAATATTTGAGGCAGATCTGGCCTCTTCATGTACACCTCATTCCAGCAGTGGTAGTTCCTGTGAAACACAGTGACATTGTCACTAAACAACATTAAACCATCATCAGGCCCAGACCATCATTACCTATCAGACTGTATATGCTTTTTGTCTCACCAGACTGAATCTTTGGTTCGGCTTCGGTCCAACATCTTGTCTTCATCCAGAACAATGTCTGTCTTCAGGTTGCCCGTGTTGTCGTGAGCAGAGCAGTAATTTGTGATGACCCGTGAAGGGATCCCGAGACAGCGCATAACTGGGATGGACCATCACAGTGTCATGGTTACACAACAGCCTTTTTTTTTTGCAAGGGTCTAAATAACCGGAATTTCAGAACCAACAAAATGAAGACAAAGAATGCGCAGTGGCCCTACTCACAAGTGTTCAGCGTACCAGCAAACACCCAGCACTGAGCGAAGCACACAGGCACACAACCCTCTCTGGCATATTTGAGGAGGATTTCAGGACTTCCTGTCCAGGCAGTGGGTGCTGTGCCAATGGAGTAATCACCGCTCCAGCTGCCAACCAGGACACCATCATCGTTCTGGGAGTTCATCTGAAAATATACCACCAAAAAGCCTAAATATACATGTGCATTCATATAAGACCAGCTGCTTTGGAAGTATGTCGGAAAATGAAAAAAAAATGCAGAAGGAAACCAAAAAATACCTTCATTAGAAGTTTATACTATGAACTTTGTTGCACTGTTTTTATAAATAAAGCAAAAGTGCAACTGAACTCGGTAGTCAGTGTTCGGCAAGCTTTTTGATTAGCCCAATTCGAATCATACCAGAGCTGATGCTCGCCGAACAATTTGAGTGGCATTTCCACGGTACGTTAGAGGTACTTTCCCAGCATCCAGAACCAAAAGACAGGCATCCAGAATCCCCAATTCAAACTAAAGGAAACCACATAAACGGTGTCAGTTTGAACAGTCAGAGTGTGTGTGTTTTCTTTGTGAACAAACATCTCTGAATTACACCCAACCTGTCCAAAGTTCCATGAACGGGAGGTTATATTGCTGAATTCTCCATTGAAGATGAGCCCCACATCATTCATCACATACTCCTGTCTGTCAGTTTCTCTGGGTATGTACACCTGATCCTCTGTGATGCAACATATACGAGATATATACATCATCATCATCAAAAATATCAAAGTTTGTTGCAATCTATAAAGGTGACGTCAGCACACTACAAAGTGTTGTACTCACCGGGGTCCCAAGGATTGAACAGCACATAGAGATCGGTGTTGGGGTTCCTCTTAGTGCGCTGTATTCCAAAATCACTCACTACAACAACGGAGGTTCGGAAGCGGCCAATAATGCAGCTGGAGTCTGGAGTTACGCCGACTAACACATAACTGCCTCGTGTTTCCACCACACGACTCTTCCAGCGCGCACCTAGGTTCTCTTTTCCGATGGACAAAGTGATGTAGGTGCCCTTGTTTTCATCAGGTGAACTGCCTGTGAGGACATTAAAGAGGATCTTATGCTTTTTCACATTTTAATCTTTCTTTAGCGTGTAATGTTGCTGCTTGAGCATGAAAAAGTCTGCAAATTACAAAAGTTTCTCCAGCGGGAGTTATTCTCTATATCAGTGTCACTGTTTCTGAACTCCCTGAAATGCCTCTATAATAATTTTCATTTTTTCATCATTTAGCAGACGCTTTTATCCAAAGCGACTTCCAAGGGGAGCAATTAGGGGTTAGGTGTCTTGCTCAAGGGCACTTTAGTCATGGTATCCAAGGTAGAGAGAGTGTTGTTCATTCACAATCCCCACTTTCAATTCCTGTCAGCGTGGGAATCGAACCTGCAACCTTCAGATTACAAGCCCAACTCCCACACCACTAGGCCACGACTACCCACAGTAATCTACCCCAGATTACTACCCCAGTAATCTTGAGTTTTCCCTCAGGAACGAAGACGTCACAATATTCCTCGTTCATCGCAAAATAAAGGAGCGGGGCCTGGTTGAGTTAGTTGGGTTGAAACTCACAGTTATAGTAAGTGGTGGGACATTTCCCAAGCATACTCAAAGTGCTTAGCCAATCACAACACACTTTTTCAGCTGACCAATCAGAGCACATTGTGCTTTTCAGAAGGCGGGGCTTCATGGAGACAGGAACTAAGGACACACTGGGAAGAGAGGAGCTGCAACAATGACAAATATGTGAGAAATAATGTTTTTGAACATTGAAGCATGAAAACCTCAAATCAAAATCAAGACTCGGATAGTTCACCCACCAAAAATGACAATTCTGCCATCATTTATTCATCACAAACTCAAATTTCTATCTTTCTTATGTGGAACATAATGGATGTTTTAAAGTATGTTTAAGAACTGTTTTTGCACATATCATAGAAGTCAGCAAGGTCCAAAGCAACTGATTTTGATTGTATGGACACATAGTGCTCTGATATGTTTGAGCAAGATGTTCCTCAGGCTCACCTCCAGTAACAAGGACCAAAATTTCATGAGGACGTCTTCCCACAGGACAGCAGCTGAGTCTGCATTAATGAACACAAAGCTGACATTGAGACTGAGACTGTGTGGCGACAGCCGAAGGAACATCACTTCAATTATCGAGCCGACCTAACTGCAGCATGGCACTACGCTCAGGTTGGTGAACGTTTGTACGGTGCGCAAGTCTCTAATGAAGACAGGCAGATGTTTTCTCTCTTCTCTCTTATGTCCAGTTCATTAATGGCTCTGTCCTCTGTAAGCTCATGTTCCTCATATGTAATTTCATCTCTGTATGTGTATTTATGGTTCGTGATTTTTAGCCAAGTCATTCAGGCCTATCCATTTCTCGTTGTCATTATTTTCCTCCTTCCTCTGCTGTGTGGGCACCTCCACAGCCTTTGTCAGGTTCAATGCTAACTAGACACAATACCATCTATTTTTAAAGTCATAGTGCACCAAAAAATGAAAATTGTCATCATTTACTCATAGGGGTGTAACGGTCCACAAAAATCACAGTTCACTATGTACCTCGGTTTTGGCGTCACGATATTAGTTCGATATAAGTGCAACAAATCCACAATGGTAGGTTTCTTTTCATTTATTTTAAACACGATAGTGAAAATTACAGATTAGTCCACCTTTAATGCGCTAATAAGTACAGCCTCCTTCAGTGTATTAAGCAGTAAACAGGATGCACTCTTGCATAGGTCATGTTTTTTTTGTAAGGCGAAAAAACGAGTTATTTGGTCACAAGTAGCGACACAACTGAAGAGCATCTCTTGTGTTAAAAGAGATATATTTGTACAAGTACAAAATAAATAGAATAATGAAAAATTAAATTGGGCAGAATAGTTTTTGCACTTCTGTAGGCTAGCGCATCTGGATTGTGTCATCTGATAAGTGTTAGTGTAACGGAGGCGACAGATGGTAGACAATATAATCTTTAGCCTCCTTGTTAGGGCGTTCGACTCCCATGCCGGAAGATCTGGGTTCGAGGCCCGCTAAGAGTGGGTCGAGTAGGACCCAGGTGGAAGGGTTACATTAGCAATGAGTGTGGCGGTATTTTTTTAAACATTGGTTTGATTAACGTGTTTTGCGTAGCTTACGCTGTCATTTTCTTTGTGCATGAGAGTTCATTAGCATGTGGTGACAATGGCGGATGCACAAGAAATCACGGAAAGATTAGCGAGAAGGAGAAAAAGTGGCATCTACATCTGAGCCTACTTCACCTTTCTATGAGGAGACAGTCAGTGAAGCAGCACCTGGGGCTTCCCATTTCCAGGATAGGCATGTATCATCGCAGGACTGCAGCAGTGAGACTTCCACGACACAAATCGGCACAATGCCAAAGGATTTTGTCTCATTATAACAGCAGAATCAACTTAAAATACTCTGTCATTTATGTTTATCATTCGAAACTATAAAAGGTCTATTTTTATTTGTGTTCACTTGCAATGAATACAAAGCATTGTGCTTTTGTAAAATAAATGCCGTCCTGGTTTACTTTCCGTGAAGTTTGTGGAGCACGTCACAAAAATGAATCAAAACTCAATGGCTTCTAGCAAGCTCTTGCGTGCCATCTGAACTCTTGTTTTGGGTTGGTGCAGAGATCGTCTCATGTTTATTTCTCGTGTATTTCTCTGGTGAAATAACATGCTGTGGACACTAAATGACTTACCTAAGGTAAATGTAGTGCTACGTGAGATATTATTCTCAAGCTGTTTTATTGACGTCTTTCCACGGTTTACATGTGAACATATATATGCATTGATTGTCTGTTCTTGTTCTGCTCTTTTTCCTGTTTTGGTGGTTGGCAAAGAACACTGCATTATTGCATACACTCCCTTCTGAATTGGAATGTGGTTCGCCTGTGACTTTATTCGTCATCTGACTGTATGCACTGAACCGTGATGGTTCGGGACAACTACATGTACTGTTACACCCCTATTTACTCAGCCTTTGTATAGTTCCAAACCTCTATGACTTTCTCGTGTGGAATTTAAAAGAAAATATATTGAAAAGTGTCTGTGTTGTTTGTCGAAAGAGTGTTTGGTTACCAACATTCTTTAAAATATCTTAAATTTTCTGCAGAAGAAATAAAGTCATACAAGTTTGGAACGACACGAGTTATTGATGACAGATTTCTAATTGTTGGAAGAACTATCCATTTAAGAAGCACAACAGCTCTCTGCCGTCCTTTTATCCTACCATAGCACCATAGCGGAGAAAATTGGTATTTCTAAAGTGCTTTAGGAATCCGGCTTCCTGGAACTTGGATGTAGAGGATGGTTTCATGCCAACCAAGCAAACACATTGAAATGTTGTTGATATAATGTCAGTTGTTGTGTTAAATGCTAAATCTTCCTCAAGGGTTAACAAAATACTTATAAATCTATGATGAATTTTAAATTGTAAAAGACGCCTAAAATGCTGCATTGAATTTGAAAAAACATTCAGTGTATTGATTCGCCTGTGAGTGAATGTTTAAATTTAGTCTCTGTAAGTACAAAAACAAACTGCATAAAACAAACAAAAAAAAAATGCAAGAAAAAAAATTAAAACGTGTGCACGATTTACTAATTTGTTCCCTCAATTTACTAAATTGTGCGCATAGTTTAGCCTACTAATCTCTGTAGTATTGTTCTGGACAAACCAGCAAGATTCACAGTGTGGAAATGCAAGATACATTTGCAACAAACACTCGAACACACGAATCGGTGGCTAATTTGTGTTAATTATTGTATAATTATTATTATCTCATTCATAAGTTTCAAAAGATCTGCTCACCAATCAGGAACTCCAGCTGTACATCGTCCTTCTGTTTATTGAAGGGTTGGTCAAACCTGATGGTGATGATGAATTCTTTATTCCTGCGCACAATGAGGTTGGGGTTCTTGTAGTTTTTGGTGTTGTGGGCTTGCTTGTTCTGTCCCGCATTCATATCAACACCCATCACTGATAGAGCTTTTGTTGCTGGAAAAAAAGACAAAAACATAATGAACATGATCTTTTGAAAGCAAACATGCTAGAACATTAGTCACGTTTCTGAGAATGTTCTTTGTTAACTAGGCAGACCTGTAAATTTGGCAATTGTCCCTGACAGTTTGTGTAAAGCAGTGGTTCTTAAGTTTGTTGGAGGTACTGAACCACACCAGTTTCATATGCGCATTCACCGAACCCTTCTTAATAGGAAAAAGCGGGGCGTGTCATCGCGAATCATATGAGTCGGGAGTGTGTCTTGACCTCCGCCGAACCCCTGAGACTGACTCACCGAACCCCTGGGCTTCGATCGAACCCAGGTTAAGAACCACTGGTGTAAAGACATGAGCAATGACAAAATACATGCTTCCAAAATGTCACAACTGCAAGTCTTAATGTCCAAACGGAGTAGCTGAAATGCTCTGCTAGACAGTACAGCAGGGGGAACCTTTGCAACTTTAGCCCCGTTTCCATCGCAGGAACTTTCTCCAGGAACTAGGGACTTTGGGGTTGTACTTGATGAGTTTCAACCGCAGGAACCAGGGTCTAAATGAAGTTCCGGGTAAAAAATCCCCCCTCAAAAATTCCCTGCTCGTGAGGTATTACTTTTTCAGAAGTTCAGAAACTTGGGTTGGTTGGTTGATCATTTTATTTCAAGCACCATTTTTAAAAGTCTGCAGTTAGAGTTTGATTCAATGATGGCGTTTAAAAAATACAACCGATTGACCAACAATGAGGATTTATTAAGCTGATATGCGGAGGACGAAATCCAGCGGGAACTGATAAGTCGCGCACAGTTCTAGGTCACTGGAATCTTCTTCACGGTACATTAGGCTGCGATGGAAACGTAGTCAGCGATATGTCTGGGAGAAAAACTTCCTGGGAAAAAAAATTCCTTTTTCCAGGTAAATTTGGTGGAAACAAGGCTTTTGACATTAGCAAGCTAAAGTTGCTAATTAGTAGGCATATGACGCTCATTAGATTTTAGAACAGAGCAATATTGTCATCTTAGCTGGGTTCAACTTTCTAAGGGCGTGGAATGATTGAAGGAAAAATTACACCTTGGCTCCTAAATGTGTTAGCATCCAAATGCTTAATACACATAGCAAAGATTTCAATGGAATATGAAATAATAAGAATAGAAATAGAACTTTACTGGGTGCTCTTGGTGTCGCGGAATCAAAAGTTACAAACTCGGGTACTGTAGACTCATCTGAGTTTGATGTGTCAAGGGACACACGGCCTCTTCCCCAGGTCATTGTGAGGTCGGATTGGAGTGGCATGATGTACACAAGATGTCTTGATGTTTTCCTGGAGGACAGATTATGTTAATGTTAGATTTTAAAATACAGAGAATTTTGTATGTCTGGTGATTCTTGGCGGACGGAGAGGAAAGGACATGCAGTAGGTGCGTGTATGCGTCTACATGTGTGTTGAATGAATAAGACTTTATCTATTTCTTTCTGTCTCCCCCTGTGGGAAGATGGTGATGCAATATGATGTTAGACTATTTTAGGAAAAGCAAACTCTCAGTGAAACTGTGAGAATCATAAAGCAGTGATGAAATATCATTCTCAACTGAGCAATACGGTAGCAGCAGCTGGGCCTTCCTGTCACATACCCATCACAAAACAGTTTTGTCTAAAACATTACCGTTCCAAAGTTTGGGGTCGGTAAGATTATTAAAAATGTTTTTGAAAGCTTACCTATGGAAGCTCGTTACGTCACTGTTGAGAAAAAAAAATTCCGTGAGTCATAATAATGAGAAACTTTCTCATAATAATGACTTAGTATCTTAGTATCTCATAATAATGACTTAACATCTCATAATAATGACTTAACATCTCATAATAATGACTTAGTATCTCATAATAATGACTTACATCTCATAATAATGACTTAGTATCTCATAATAATGACTTAACATCTCATAATAATGACTTAGTATCTCATAATAATGACTTAATATCTCATAATAATGACTCAGTATCTCATAATAATGACTTAACATCTCATAATAATGACTTAGTATCTCATAATAATGACTTACATCTCATAATAATGACTTAGTATCTCATAATAATGACTTAACATCTCATAATAATGACTTAACATCTCATAATAATGACTTAACATCTCATAATAATGACTTAACATCTCATAATAATGACTTACATCTCATAATAATGACTTAGTATCTCATAATAATGACTTAACATCTCATAATAATGACTTAACATCTCATAATAATGACTTAACATCTCATAATAATGACTTAGTATCTCATAATAATGACTTACATCTCATAATAATGACTTAGTATCTCATAATAATGACTTATTATCTCATAATAATGACTTAACATCTCATAATAATGACTTAACATCTCATAATAATGACTTAGTATCTCATAATAATGACTTATACATCTCATAATAATGACTTAGTATCTCATAATAATGACTTATTATCTCATAATAATGACTTAACATCTCATAATAATGACTTAACATCTCATAATAATGAATTAGTATCTCATAATAATGACTTACATCTCATAATAATGACTTAGTATCTCATAATAATGACTTATTATCTCATAATAATGACTTAGTATCTCATAATAATGACTTAACATCTCATAATAATGACTTAGTATCTCATAATAATGACTTATTATCTCATAATAATGACTTATTATCTCATAATAATGACTTAGTATCTCATAATAATGACTTAACATCTCATAATAATGACTTAACATCTCATAATAATGACTTAGTATCTAATAATAATGACTTAGTATCTCATAATAATGACTTAACATCTCATAATAATGACTTAACATCTCATAATAATGACTTAACATCTCATAATAATGACTTAGTATCTAATAATAATGACTTAGTATCTCATAATAATGACTTAACATCTCATAATAATGACTTAGTATCTAATAATAATGACTTAGTATCTCATAATAATGACTTAGTATCTCATAATAATGACTTAACATCTCATAATAATGACTCAGTATCTCATAATAATGACTTAGTATCTCATAATAATGACTTAACATCTCATAATAATGACTCAGTATCTCATAATAATGACTTAGTATCTCACAATAATGACTTAGTATCTCATAATAATGACTTAGTATCTCATAATAATGACTTAACATCTCATAATAATGACTTAACATCTCATAATAATGACTTAACATCTCATAATAATGACTTAGTATCTCATAATAATGACTTAACATCTCATAATAATGACTTAGTATCTCATAATAATGACTTAGTATCTCATAATAATGACTTAACATCTCATAATAATGACTTAACATCTCATAATAATGACTTAGTATCTCATAATAATGACTTAACATCTCATAATAATGACTTAACATCTCATAATAATGACTTAGTATCTCATAATAATGACTTATTATCTCATAATAATGACTTAACATCTCATAATAATGAATTAGTATCTCATAATAATGACTTACATCTCATAATAATGACTTAGTATCTCATAATAATGACTTATTATCTCATAATAATGACTTAGTATCTCATAATAATGACTTAACATCTCATAATAATGACTTAGTATCTCATAATAATGACTTATTATCTCATAATAATGACTTAGTATCTCATAATAATGACTTAGTATCTCATAATAATGACTTAACATCTCATAATAATGACTTAACATCTCATAATAATGACTTAACATCTCATAATAATGACTTAGTATCTAATAATAATGACTTAGTATCTCATAATAATGACTTAACATCTCATAATAATGACTTAGTATCTAATAATAATGACTTAGTATCTCATAATAATGACTTAGTATCTCATAATAATGACTTAACATCTCATAATAATGACTCAGTATCTCATAATAATGACTTAGTATCTCATAATAATGACTTAACATCTCATAATAATGACTCAGTATCTCATAATAATGACTTAGTATCTCACAATAATGACTTAGTATCTCATAATAATGACTTAGTATCTCATAATAATGACTTAACATCTCATAATAATGACTTAACATCTCATAATAATGACTTAACATCTCATAATAATGACTTAGTATCTCATAATAATGACTTAACATCTCATAATAATGACTTAGTATCTCATAATAATGACTTAGTATCTCATAATAATGACTTAACATCTCATAATAATGACTTAACATCTCATAATAATGACTTAACATCTCATAATAATGACTTAGTATCTCATAATAATGACTTAACATCTCATAATAATGACTTAACATCTCATAATAATGACTTAACATCTCATAATAATGACTCAGTATCTCATAATAATGACTTAACATCTCATAATAATGACTTAGTATCTCATAATAATGACTTAACATCTCATAATAATGACTTAACATCTCATAATAATGACTTAGTATCTCATAATAATGACTTAACATCTCATAATAATGACTTAACATCTCATAATAATGACTTAGTATCTCATAATAATGACTTAGTATCTCATAATAATGACTTAACATCTCATAATAATGACTTAACATCTCATAATAATGACTTAGTATCTCATAATAATGACTTAACATCTCATAATAATGACTTAACATCTCATAATAATGACTTAGTATCTCATAATAATGACTTAACATCTCATAACAATGACTTAACATCTCATAATAATGACTTAGTATCTCATAATAATGACTTAACATCTCATAACAATGACTTAACATCTCATAATAATGACTTAGTATCTCACAATAATGACTTAACATCTCATAATAATGAGAAACATTCTCATAATAATAATGTTTCTAAAATCATTGCCTGTCGCCATCAAAAACTCTGATTAACATGGGAAAAACAATTTTTATAACGTGTTGCGGAGTCGCGTCTGGTCCATTTTCCATAAAAAGTTACACAATTAGTTACTTTTTCTGGGAGTAACGTAATATTGTAACACATTACTTTTAAAAGTAACTGTCCTGTCACCAAAACAAATTTAAAACAGTTCATGTGAGTACAGTGGTTCAACCTTAATATTATAAATCAACGAGAATACTTTTTGTGCGTCAAAAAACCAAAATAACGACTTTTCAACAATATGTAGCGATGGTAGATTTCAAAACACTGCATTGAAGCTTAAGAATCCTTTGTTGGGTAGTGGGTAGTCGTGGCCTAGTGGTGAGGGAGTCGGGCTTGTAACCTGAAGGTTGCTGGTTTGATTCCCACGCCGACAGGAATTGAAAGTGGGGATTGTGAATAAACAGCACTCTCTCCACCTTCAATACCATGACTAAAGTGCCCTTGAGCAAGACACCTAACCCCTAATTGCTCCCCTTGTAAGTCGCTTTGGATAAAAGCGTCTGCTAAATGATGAAAAATGAAAATGAAATGAAATGATGTGAACCACTAATTCGAAAAACAAAAGATTTTTAAGCAGTGTTTTGAAGTCACCCATCACTAGATATTGTTAAAAAGTCGTTATGTTTTTTTTTTGGTATGCAAAAAGTATTCTCGTCGCTTTATAATATTAAGGTTGAACCACTGTACTCACATAACCGGTTATAAATATGTCTTTACTAGCTTTATCCTGGGCATTGAAAAAGGAAATGATCTTGCTGCCAAAAGAGACTCCCTGAACCATCGGATTTCGTTCAAAATATCTTAATTTGTGTTCTGAACATGAACGAAGGTCTTACGGGTGTAGAACGACATGAAGATGAATAATAAATGCAATTATTTTCATTTTGGGTGAACTAACCCTTTAAGGCAAATTATTAATAACTAAAAGCAAAGTTTAGAAAAAGCCATTAAAAGAGCTGAACTCACGGTCTGTGTTGAAGAGTAGATGGTTCTGCTGAAGCTCCAGGCAGATGTGTCAGTGAAGAGCTCCATGCCGATTAATAAAGGCTCAGGACTTCCTCTTCCACTGGAGAAAAATACCTCCATGGAACCAGAGCGTCCAAAGTCAAGATGATCCCAAGATCAGGTCAATCTGACATACAACTCTGTGACCTAACTTCTGATTCCTGATGACAGACAGCAGCATAATCCCACACTGTCAATAACATGATAAACATTCAGACAACTAAAGTGTTCAAAGAAAAATATTTTACCAATAAAGCATATTAGTAATCACTTTGAAAATATAAAACATGTTATGACAGTAGTTTAAAAATCTGTGAACCATAATGTTTATTCATTCAGTCCACATTTCTGTTTTATACATCAAAAAAAATTGACAATTTATCAAAATTGGCCTTAAACTAAAATATAACGGTAAAGTAAAACTAACAGTGAGCAATATATTTTACAGCATTTATTAACGTTAATGTTAGTTAGTATAAGTGTGCATGCTCATGGTAGTTCACAGTCCATTAAAGGCACAATATGTAATTTTTAGCCACTAGAGGTCGCTTATTTGCAATTTTTATATTGTCAATACCCAGTGAAGACATGATCATCAGCCTTTGATCTGATGTATATTATTTCATCAACTTAATTTCCCTATGGAGTTCAACAAATGAAAAACATTTACTTTGTTATTTTACTGACTGAAACATAAACGGACCGTGTCCGTGCGTCGCCTATATGACATCATACCAACGTTACCCTCGATTTTGATAGTTGTAGAAACCAAGGAAACACCAGATATGCTTTAATTTATTGTGTGTTTTATTAGACAGATGAACTGTTTGGATTCATTCATTGACATTCATAACAAAGGAGAAGCTTGGAAGATTTCATGGAATTGTGGGAGGTGTTGTCTTCACAGCTGGTGCAAAAGAATCCGACGGGACTCGGGCAGAAATCATATTCATGGATGAGCTAATGTATTATAGAGATTTTTTAAGATTACTGTAATTTGAAGGCCGCTGGAGCATTTGCTAATGAGAGACGAGCGCGCCACACGGCTCGAGCTTTTATTATGCCGCAGACGAGCACTTCCGCTTCTTCCGATCATGCGAATGTGGGGTAACACAGCGCTGTTTATCATTTTAGATACATTTGTGTGTTGAAAGTTGTTATAGTGCTACTCTACATTCGCTCAGACTATGAGACACTTGTTGCACACTGCAGTACGCTAGATCGATATTAGGCATGGTAAAACATGGTAAATCACGAAAGAGATTTAAACAATAAGACTTGCTGCGTTAAGCTTTATAACAATGATTAGTTTTCTGTCCATGAATGTATCAGTTGCTCATCTGTCTAATAAAATGTATGATATATTAAAGCGTATCTGGCGTTTCCTTGGTTTCTACAATTTAAAAATCGAGGGTAGCGTAGGTATGATGTCATTCATAGGCGACGCACGGACACGGTCCGAGTCCTGGTTAAAATTGCTTATTTCTCTGGGTTTAAACATTCTTGGAAACATTTGTGATAGTGTAAGTACACAAGTCAACAAAATATATACAGTCGTGGCCAAAAGTTTTGAGAATTACATAAATATTGGAAATTGGAAAAGTTGCTGCTTAAGTTTTTATAATAGCAATTTGCATATACTCCAGAATGTAATGAAGAGTGATCAGATGAATTGCATAGTCCTTCTTTGCCATGAAAATGATCTTAATCCCAAAAAAACCTTTCCACTGCATTTCATTGCTGTCATTAAAGGACCTGCTGAGATCATTTCAGTCATCGTCTTGTTAACTCAGGTGAGAACGTTGACGAGCACAAGGCTGGAGATCATTATGTCAGGCTGATTGGGTTAGAATGGCAGACTTGACATGTTAAAAGGAGGGGGATGCTTGAAATCATTGTTCTTCCATTGTTAACCATGGTGACCTGCAAAGAAACGCGGGCAGCCATCATTGCGTCGCATAAAAATGGCTTCACAGGCAAGGATGTTGTGGCTACTAAGATTGCACCTAAATCAACAATTTATAGGATCATCAGCAACTTCAAGGAAAGAGGTTCAGTTCTTATAAAGAAAACTAAATATCAGTTATGTACATCTCAACTAATCTACGTCAAATGTGGTCAGACACCATCAAACATTTTAAAAACATGGCCTAACGCGTGATAAAACATGTGACTAATGACTCGGTCATGTGATAACTGGTCATAGTCATCAATAGTAGCAGTGCACATATCAAAATGCTACAAATAAAAAAGCAGTAAAAGAAAAACACAACAACATTGGAGAGCATTTCTGTCGAACATCTATTCTGATGCCTTTAAAATGTGTGTTGAGGCATCAAACTAGTTTTTAGAGGTCAGGGTGTGTGAGATACTGTTAGAAAAGTATAAAAATAAGTCATTATTACAAGTTAATTGCATGAATATATCTTTTCCTGTTGGATTTCAGGAAGTGTCTCTAAGGGCATGTCAGAAAAGCAGGGTTTGTTTGAAAATACAGGGAAATGAAACTTGTGACATGATCTGAGGTGTTTGACCCGAATGAGAAGTTAAGTTGCCTTGTTCCATGTTTTTGTTTTAATCCATTTCAGTTTGAAAGAAGTCGGCTTCAAAAATATGGTTCCACAGAAACCTAAAGACACATTTGTTGGAAATCACCACGCTCGGAGGCCTGCGTCACCAAACAGGTTTACCGAATGAAAGGAAATCAGTGTTGTTAAAGAACAGTAATTAAGATAAAAAAGTTTTTCCAAAATGTTTATGCAAAAATCCCCCATTCACGTGTGTAAATTTTCTTTCGCAGGTGAAAAAAGGACACTAAAATACACTTTATTTCTGAACACTTAATACACTTCCATAATGTACTTAAATTATTCTATTTTCAAGCACTAATTTTCTTCTTAATATACTAAAATTATTCTTTAAGATAATCTTAAGAACATGTAAGTGTATTCAATTTGAGACAGCATGAAAATGAACTAAAATGTGCTTTAACAAACTACTTAAAATATGACAATAATATATAATAAATATGTACAAAATGCACATACTTTTATACGTTAAATATTCATTGTAATTATGTTAATATTCCCTTTATATGATATGTTAACAATGTTTTACTTGTTAATTAATACATTTCTACTGTATTTTTCATGGAACTGAGAGATCGTATATGTTTCATTTCCACTAAAATTGTTTGGAAAGCATTCACTTTTAAGTAATGCACTTTTTTTACTTTATCTGACTACACTTAAAATAGATTCAAGTGTTAGTGCTAATTAGTGCATTTATATTAAGTGAACTTAAGTAGGGAAAATATACTTATAAGTAATACATTAGTAATATATTTCTAATTTAAATTTAGGATTAAGTCTAAGTTGAACTAACTTTTAAAGCATTCAAAGCACACTTTTAAGAAATACTCTAATAAAACTGTATTTTTGCAGTAGTATGCAGCGCTAAAATCAATAATAACACTTTTTCAAGTGCACTGAAGTACTACTTAAGTAGAAATATACTTTTGATTAGTGTATTATAGTGTATAACCTTTGAAATTTTATTTTAAAATGTATTATTAAAGAAATTAAATTTTATTAAATATTAATAAATTATAAATATTTTAAATAATATAAATATTATATTTAATTTTATTTAAAAAATAAATTTATTAAATTTATTTATACAAATATACTTGCTTGTATTTAAGTATTTTTTAGTGCATTCAATTATACTTTATGTTTACCTGGTTAGTCCAGTCGAGACTTTAAAGCCCCAGTTAGGTTCCACATTCACCTAATCGACGTTTTCTGAAGGTTGCTGATTTTCACCAAAAGATGGAGCCGTTAACTCTTCTCATCATCCTCCTGCTTGAGTCACATTTAACATTTTTATGTAAAAAAATTTGATTTTTTAAGAGTGTAGCAAACTTCATATTACGAACTACACTACTTTTTTTTTTTTTTGCTGCAAAAAACTATGTAGAAGAAAAAGGTAAATCTGTTTTTACAAAAGGTTAGACTTCAGATTGAAAGCACAGCAGCTGGAATGCAGGAGCTGCAGTCAGTTGTAAACAAGCGTTTTCTTCATTTTTGGGGTGTGTTGTAACTCGGCTGTGCTCTTCAATAACTGCACATTGTATTCATTGTGCCTGCATGCATGTCTAAGCACTGTATTGCATTTATTCATAATTTATGTGTAGCCTAAATTCCACTCATCATCAAGTTTGGACCCAACAACTCGTTTTTATAATTACCAAAAATGACCATTTTTTACATTTTAGTATAATAGTGAAGTCATCCAAATGAATCAAAATAGAAATGTTCATTCACAAATATATTACATTCCTCTTAAAAAAAAAAAAAAATTATGCAAATAAAAAAATAATTATTAATATGAGATAAAAGTACATGTACATGAATTTTAATCTTTTATTCTTGCCTAAAATATGGCTCCACTGGGAGATAATCTTTTATCACAATTAATCGACATCTCATTATTGACTTCTCATGTCATATTTATGACTTATTTGCTTATTTTGCAGGTCTTTAAAAAAAAAATTCAATTTTTTTACATTGCATTTTTTAAAATGCAGATACTCTGAGTGAGAGAGCAAGCTGGATACTGTTGGGGATGACAGCAACACGACAAAAAAAAATTATAATAATAAAAGAAAACCCACAAGAGGGCGCACAAGAGCCTGGGAAGTCAGCTTTTCGTGTAGATCCTACATGAAAAAATACTACAGTAATACCATAGTGTTTTTGAACCATACTATAGTAAAGTACAGTTCTTGAATTTATTTGTTGTGGTAACTCTATAGTTGTTGTGGTAATACAACAACTATAATAATATAAACAAATTACTTACCAAATTTAGTGTATATTATAATACAAAACACTACAGTTTACTGTAGTAAAAACTAAAGTATACTACAGAATTTATTACAGTTTATCAGTTCACTATAGTTAATACTACAGTATGATGTTGCATTCATTGACAAAGTGTTGTGAATACTATAATACTACAATTTAATATAACAAAATACAATAGTATTTTAGTGGGTATAACCATTTGGCACTGCAATACCCCACTAGTGCCTCTGAAAACATTTGCAACAAAAGTAGAATGTGAGGATCGAACATCTCAATACAGCGTCGCATGTATTTATACTTATTTCGGCTTTACACCTGCGTGGCTTAATCATGGAGACGAGCACGTTACTGACAGGATCCATGGAGCTTACAACGCACAAACGTCTTATATTGGAGACATGGAGTCCATCGCCTCTTACATAGGACTTTTTCACACTAAGACCCACCTAAAAAACTGTAATCCATCTCAAAACCCACCTAAACGTTTTAGATTAAATCAAGTTTGTGCTCTTCAAGACAATACTGACCCGAGCAGCACCAATGATACAGTCCATGACTGGATCATTATTACAGTGATTATTATGTTTCTAGCATGTTTTTATGTTTCTTTTAGCCCTAAAAGATGAGCGTGTAGCTTTTCATGTCTTAAACAACCACGTGGGAAGACACATCTTGGCCATATTCCTGGATAAAAATGCCAATATTCATCAGGGTTAAAATTGGGAAAAAATGGAATTTGTCAGAATTGTTAGTTATAAAGTCAGAATTTTGAGTTATAAAGTCAGAATTCTGAGATATGAAGTCAGAATTGTGAGATAAAAAGTCAGAACTTTGAGTTATAAAGTCAGAATTGCGAGTTATAAAGTCAGAATTTTGAGTTATAAAGTCAGAATTCTGTGATAAAAAGTCAGAATTGTGAGATAAAAAGTCAGAATTGTGAGATATAAAGTCAGAACTTTGAGATATAAAGTCAGAACTTTGAGATATAAAGTCAGAACTTTGAGATATAAAGTCAGAACTTTGAGATATAAAGTCAGAACTTTGAGATATAAAGTCAGAATTGTGAGATAAAAAGTCAGAACTTTGAGATATAAAGTCAGAACTTTGAGATATAAAGTCAGAATTGTGAGATATAAAGTCAGAATTGTGAGATAAAAAGTCAGAACTTTGAGATATAAAGTCAGAATTCTGTGATAAAAAGTCAGAATTTTGAGTTATAAAGTCAGAATTGTGAGATAAAAAGTCAGAATTGTGAGATAAAAAATCAGAATTTTGAGTTATAAAGTCAGAATTGTGAGATAAAAAGTCAGAATTCTGAGTTATAAAGTCAGAATTGTGAGATAAAAAGTCAGAATTGTGAGATAAAAAGTCAGAATTTTGAGTTATAAAGTCAGAATTGTGAGTTATAAAGTCAGAATTGTGAGATATAAAGTCAGAATTGTGTGATATAAAGTCAGAATTGTGAGATATAAAGTCAGAATTGTGAGATAAAAAGTCAGAATTCTGAGATATAAAGTCAGAATTCTGTGATAAAAAGTCAGAATTGTGAGATAAAAAGTCAGAATTGTGAGATAAAAAGTCAGAACTTTGAGATATAAAGTCAGAATTGTGAGATAAAATGTCAGAATTGTGAGATAAAAAGTAAGAATTGTGAGATATAAAGTCAGAACTTTGAATTATAAAGTCAGAATTTTGAGTTATGAAGTCAGAATTGAGTTATAAAGTCATAATTGTGAGTTATAAAGTCAGAATTTTGAGTTATAAAGTCATAATTGTGAGTTATAAAGTCAGAATTTTGAGTTATAAAGTCAGAATTGTGAGATAAAAAGTCAGAACTTTGAATTATAAAGTCAGAATTTTGAGTTATGAAGTCAGAATTGAGTTATAAAGTCAGAATTGTGAGATAAAAAGTCAGAACTTTGAGATATAAAGTCAGAATTGTGAGATTTAAAGTCAGAATTGTGAGATAAAAAGTAAGAATTGTTAGTTATAAAGTCAGAACTTTGAATTATAAAGTCAGAATTTTGAGTTATGAAGTCAGAATTGAGTTATAAAGTCATAATTGTGAGTTATAAAGTCAGAATTGTGAGATAAAAAGTCAGAATTGTGAGATAAAAAGCTGTTGTTTTTTTTCAGTGGCAGAAACAGGCTTCCATAGAGTCCAGACCTTAACCTCAGTATAAGTTTGTGGGATTTGCTGGAGTAGACTTCACAGTGTGCTCAATACAAGATCTTGACCAAAAACTGATGCACCTCTAAATGGAAATAACATTACAACATTTATTTTCACCAAAAGATGTGATTTTTGATTTGTCTGACAGTTGTCTCATGAAATTTGGAACAAGGTGATAAGCCACGACACATCTTTGCTGGCAAAGACTGAGATGCTCCTTTTAAACCAATAGTCTGACCAATTACCAATTCTTGACTGTTTCAAAACAACTTGGATAATCTATAAACTTTTCACTTTTATTATGCTTCTGTCCCAACAATTTTGGAATGTGTTGCAGCCATCAAAACTTGCTTATATTTACAAAATACATTTAAGTTGGTCAGCGAAAACATCGAAAATATTTTGCAGTGTTTACCACAGTAAGTTGACTGAGTGGATCTCTGAGCTCATGCGAGTGAGTAGAGGCGGGGCTAATTAGTATATTCATAGATCCGCGTATAATAAATTAAGCAATGGTGTAGAGTTACATTTATATGGAAACCCATTTCCACCCCTGAAGAAAAAAATTAAAAGAAGATTATTGCATTTTTTTTTTTTTATCTCACAATTCTGACTTTTTTCACAGAATTGTGAGATATAAACTCACAATTGCGAGTTATAATGTCAGAATTATTATAACTCTGACTTTATAACTCGCAATTGTGAGTTGTTATCACGCAATTCTGAGAAAAAAGTCAGAATTTTGAGATTAAAAATTGCAATAATCTTCTTTTTTTTCAGTGGCGGAAACGGGCTTCCATACATTTAGAATTTTTTTCACAGGAAACAATGTCAAAAAATGAATGTCACTAAAAATGTCATCAAATTTGTCACTTTGGTGATCAAAGATGAGTTTTACGGGATACAGTTATTGACTACAGGGGGACTTTAACCATGTTTTTTGGGAAATAATTTTACTCGCTTAAACTTTTAAGTGAATCAAATCTGACAAAACCTCAAGTTAAAAAAAATAAAAAATCTGGTAACCTTTCCACTGATGGACAAACAGTTATTAAAACAGAACCCACTCTGTTTCAGTTCATATTATTAACCACATACATTTTCAAAAATGAGGTGGTGGTGTCCAACTGAAAATTTACAATATAAATAATTCCATTCATCCAAAAAAAAAAAAGAGTTTCATGTTAAACCTTTATTGTTTAGTACAGCCTACAGTCCATGTCATAGCAGAGAAAATTAACAATATATTGTGATTAATACAGTTAGTACCCAACCAGAGAAAACATCCCCCCCAAACAAAACACATTGAAGATCACTAGATTTCTACTGTGACAATGAGTTTCCCTCCGGAGATCAATAAAGTATTTCTGATTCTGATTCTGATTCTGATTTCAATGGATGCCACTATTCATTACAGTTCTCCAACTTGCTGATTTAAAAGGATAGTTCACAAAAAAAATCTTAATTTCCTCACACTTATGTTCTTCTAACCCTCTATGAATTGAATGGACCAACCCCAAAATAAAATAAAATCAAGTTTCACAGAAGAAAGTCACATGGTTTGAAACAATGTGAGAGTTGACATCCTTTTTGAGTGATCCAGCCCTTTCACTTCTTTATGATCGTCGAGAGGAATTTGTTCTAAAGAAAATGTAGAATTTTATCATTCGATTATCTTTCATCGCATCGGTGAAGCAAAGCAAAACAAATCAATGGGACTAGGAACTCTGGAACTTGTCCTTTTATCTTTCACTTTATTTCTCTTGTTCACTTTGTCACTCTGGGCGGTCATTCATCTTTCACTACTTCGATTTCCAGCTGATTGGTGACCTGTCTCAGTAAAGGGCAGTCTAGACACGCCATCAGCACCTTCTTCCCAGAAGATTGAGGGACGATCGACACTTTATATTTCACTGAGCCACCAGGTAATATCTGGCTGCAAGTGGAACACATAAGAGACAAAATATTTTGAGAAGTCAGCTAAATATGTATTTAGTTCCTAATCGCAACATAAACGGGAACATTCAAACAAGAAGTTATCGGCAATGTATATGGATATAGTGTATATGTACAAAAATGAATAGTAGTCCTTGGATATGTCTGGGAATGTTTATGGGTGTGTGGTGGAATTGTTGACATTGAGAAGACAGTTACTTATTTGTATTTCAACAGCCAGTGTGATAGGAATAGGAAGTTCACCTGTAATTTTTGATTTTGGTCGGTATCAGACCAGGTCCATCAAGGCGGAGCTGAACGTTTTTCAGGGTGAAATTATAGGGATTCTGGAATTCCACAGTGACCATGAACTCTTTGCCAACTTTGGGAGATCCAGACATCTGTGGATGAATTATAATGTAGTGCACCAACATTTAGTGCTGTTACATAGTTCTTTGTACAACTATTCATAATAAATAGGTAACCAGAGTAACAAAAAATCTGCAAAAAGAGTGTCACCAGTAGGGCTGGGTAAAAATACGGTGAAAAAAAATAAAACGAAGATTATTGCGATTTTTTTTTTTTTTTTTTTTTTTTTTTTTAATCTTACAATTCTGACTTTTTTTCACAGAATTGAGAGATATAAACTCGCTATTTCAAGATATAAAATCAGAATTGCGAGTCAGAATTATGAGTTATAAAGTCAGTATAAAGTCAGAATTGTGAGATATAAAGTCATAATTGCAAGTTATAAAGTCAGAATTGTGAGATATAAAGTCAGTATAAATTCAGAATTGTGAGATATAAAGTCAGAATTGAATTGTGAGATATAAAGTCAGAATTGTGAGATAAAAAGTCACAATTGCCAGTTACAATGTCAGAATTCAGTTTTTTTTTATAAATCTCGCAATTTTGACTTTATAACTTGCAATTCTATGAAAAAAAGTAAGAATTGTAAGATAAAAATTCCCAAATAATCTTCTTTTTTCAGTGGCGGAAACGGGCTTTCATAAAATACAGATTTTTAGATATTTGTCAAAATCTTGATATTTTCTTAAATTCTTGTAGATTTTTCAGTAGATGCACTACAAGTAATCCTTAGCTAAGTTTAATTCATGCAGCTCCCATCCAGCAGATGTCACCGAGTTATTGGTCTACACCAGATAACAGTGACATGACAAAAGCCAATAGGACCATTATAATCACTGATTCTGTCCACGCTGGACAAATCCATGACAGTAAACTGATGCCACATTATATGTCTTATAGTACTCCAAGATGTACAAATTTGCAACATTCGCTTGGATTTGTCCAAGTGTTGACGTCCTCCAGCTGTTGAGTAGTGACAGCGGTCAGACCCGGTGTAGACACTGTAACTCAACTGTACTAAATGCCATTAAAACTAAAAGTTCGGTGGTGGAGTCTGCACCCCTAAATTAAAGGCAAATGTATGATTTATTTCAGATTTATTTTGCAATGTTGCTTCTTTTTTTCCATTGAGGTCTGTTTTTTTGTTAGCTACTTTCCGCAACATTTGTCCTTCCAATGAAAGTCAATCAATCAATCAATAGGTTTGGAACAAAACTGATGCTGAGTAAATAATGACAGAATGCTCATTTTTGGGTTATCCCATTAAGATAAATTAAATATTTCTAAATATCAATGTTGTGTCAATACCAAGCTCTACACACGAGTTCCCTCAAGAATGTTTATTGAGGACATTTACCTTTATGGGGAGTTCAGGAGGTAGGAGAGTCACTTCTTTCATCGTGGAAAGGGACGCTTCGTTTTCCTCAATGAGCCCGTACACCACAAAGAGCAGGTTGGCCTGTTCCACCAGGAAGGGTGTATACTCCGCGGCATTGACATCTATTGTCAGGGTCTCCACTGCAAAGATATTATGATCACCTCTAGCCTAATCCATTAACAGTGTTTCTATAGTTCCTTAGATCTGTTATGTCTAGATCTCAAAGTAATGAGTAGTGTGACTCACTCGTCAAGGCTTTCACGGTTGCAGCTTTATTTTCGAGCTTAAAGGTCGAGCTGGTGACACCCGTGTAAAACATCACACAGCCAGTGATGGTGGTGCTGATGTTGCAGGTGTTGCTGGTCTGGTTCTTAATGTTTAGCATCAGTTTGAAGTTCTCGCCAATTTTGATGGTGTTGGTCTGGAGCTCCATGTCCACATTGGGTTTAGTGAATGGCAAGTAATCCCTGGTAGGAATACCACGACGTTCTGCATTCTGCACGACCTCTCTCTCCTTGATGGTTCCTAGAGTCAGGAGGGTTGAAGGGAAATTGTTGGAATTTTCCACAACATCATTCAATCCACTATTGTTTGGTGCACATGAGCATAGGATCCTTATGGAAGTCAGTTGAGTAATTAAATAACTGAAGGGCTCTGTTGAGTGACTCTAGAGAGCTCTTGAGTTATTGAAACCAGCTGTGTTGTTAAACTGTCAATCCAAAAATCCAGAAGGCTACACAATTTATTTGGACTGCCCTTGAATATCAAATTACCCAGGATAGATAAACATTCAAGGTTTTTGAGACGTTTTTGACCGAATGAGGTTGCAAACAAAAGGTCATTAAACCCACCAAATTAGTAAACCAAGGCTAGTGACAAGTAATAGCTTGCTTCTTCATTAAATGTTAAATAAGTAAATAAATAAATAATAATACATGTTAATTAAGTTATGTTGGCATGTGCTATAATAGCATTTGATTTGAACTGAAACAGATCAGATTAATTGGTTCCAGGGCTACAACTCTGGTGGTTGCAGCAACTTAATTTTTTTGAGTAATCAACTTAAAAATTTGTGTTTATGCTGCTAATTATTAAGTTCCACTAACTCAGTGTAGCTTGTTGGTTTAACGTAAATTCACTCAAAGTTGTCATAACTCAAAAAAACAATTACTGAAACTGTTGCGTTAGTTTTTTTTTTTGGGGGGTTTTTTTTGAGCCAACATTTTTTTTTAAGGTGTAAAAGGTTCTTTCTAATTACTTCCTACTGACTAGGGCCCTGTTTACACCTGGTATTAAGATGTGTTTTGTGTTCGATCGGATCCCAAGTAGACAAGGGTGGCACATACCTGTTTACACCTGATGTTTTAATCCATCTCTTTTGTCCACTTTCAACCACTTCTGTCCTGATATCTTCAAAGGGAGGGTTATTGGCGGGAAAATGTATGTTTTTTTTTTTTTAGAACTTTTGATCTAAAGGACAAATAAGCTTGTGCAATTTGCATTTTGAATGTGTGTTAGAAATCAGGAATGGTGAGAAAACATTATGCTTGGTTCGGTTTTCATCTTTAAACCAAACTTGGGTCTTCAGCCGACAAAGTGTAAATCCCATCTGGCTAGGACGCTTTCCATAATGTTTACACATTAGGTCAGTAGGTGAAGAGTAGGCGGTCTTTTGCGCTGTTCGACCGCATGAGCGTCTACACCACAAAAGCAATCCAGTCAAATGTGTTTTTGGCTACCTCTAGAAGTGGACGAAAGTGGACAAGCTCAAAATGTTTTAATCTCCATTTAGCATCATCCACTTTTTACCCAATCGACCAAAACGCATCTTAATACCAGGTGTGAACACGGCAGCTTCTCCAAGACTAATGTTCAAATTTACCCTTTAACGACTGCATTTTCTCAGGACGAACCGCTGTAAGCTACTTCTCGAAGTTCTCATGAGGAGTGTCAATTGTCTCAGAGACAGATCTTTTGAATCACATTGCTATATTGAATACAGCTTTCCTGATCTAATGTCACATTGATTTTTAATCTGTAGGCTGATATGGAATTAAACTTACCTTCTGGATATTTATAGTTAGAAGTGATGTCCTCATATTTGCTACTGCCCCGCTTTTTTGTCACAAGGATCTTTCCCACATACGTGGTGTCCACACCGACAATCTTCCTTTTTCCCTCCTTATTACGCTGCTGGTATATCACATCACTATTCAACTGAAAACAGGAGAAAGTTGTTGTTTTTTCCATGTCCATTTGCTTGTACAGTAGCTAAGATTGTAAATGAAATCTAAAGGTTTAAACATCAATGAGAACTGACATTAGGGAGGTGCCCGAAGCCGAAAGCCTAAAGTGATGGAAAAAAATATAATAATTTCAGTGTTTTTGCATTCTCCCACAATTATATAGTTCGGTAATTATGTTGTATATCATTTTTGTGGGTATCAGGGAGTCGCTATCAATATGCAAGATATTGAAATCACTTTTGAATGCATGCTCACTTTTAACTTTCACTTTCCAATTTGCGATCACATGTGCTCTGTCTATAGGGAGCACTGATTTACCAAGGTAAGGTATTTGTCAATGACGTGCAATTGTCTGTTGTGCACCAAATCCTCCGACATCATTCTGTCAGTTATCTCTCCGTACTATCTTGAAAGTGTAAGCGGCATGTGAAGGCCAAGCATGGTGACCCATACTCAGAATTTGTGTTCTGCATTTAACCCATCCAAGTTAGTGCATTGGTATACTTTGTACTCGTTACAACTGAAGAAGAATGGCGTCTATGCAAATTTTTGTCTTTCTGCTTATCCCGAGGTTTACCAATTAACGTGATTGGCTGGATCCGGGCCGTCCGGGTCGGATGGGGGACCTGCACCTCTGCCCGGCAGCAACGTGGCCCTGGGGTGTCGGCAGAGACTGTGTGAACTAGCTCATCCTTTGTGAAGACCTTGCCGACTCATCAGCACATATCCCAACAAACCGTCCCATATCGGCGTGATCAAAAAGATCTTAAACTAGATGGAACTGGATTAAATATTTTGACTGTTGCGATCCCAAATCGGTTTAATGACCTGTAACTCTGCCTGAGTATCGGGCAAGTGTTCACTGTTGGCCAGGGGAGAACTAAGCCTAAGGTTTTTTTCTCCATTTGTTGGAGTTTTGGTTCCTTTGGCTTGCTTAAGTTGGGGACACTCGCTTGATATTCAGCAGTGTTTTTGATATTCCTGCATTGGCGCTGTTGTATGCGAACTGACCTGAGCTGGACGATTACGTCACTGTTTTCTCCAGTGCTGATATACATAAATTAACTAGACTAATAACTATTTATCTTTGCAATGGAATGAATCAATAATATATAGAATAAGCTGCACAATGACACCATTTTCTTTGGGAGCTGCTGTGCAGCCAAAATCATTTGCCAATTATTACTGTAAAGCTGTTTTGCCGCAATTTGCATTGTAAAAAGCGCTATATAAATAAAGGTGACTTGACATGACTAGTAAGTAGTGAACACACATTACAAACTGTGGACACACACACCTGGAGCAGTGGGCAGCCATTTTGCTGTGGTTAGGTGTCTTGCTCAAGGGCACCATAATCATTTCCTGCCGGTACCTTCGGGTTATCAGGCTTTAAGTGAAATCTGATGTACTACCGACTACCCCAGCAAGAGGTATCCATAGGGGCTCCCCAGACTGCGTTATTCATTTTCCATGCCTTTAAGTTTCAGGCACATCCCTAATTGGCATGTTTCTTACCTCTGCAAAGACAAACTTTGCATCATACGGATAGCTGAGCTCTCCCTCTTTGATGGCTTTGACAGATGTTGGGCCACATCGATAGAGACCTGAATAAGAGAAGAAAATTACTCATATATACAGTAGCTTAAGGCATATTTATTATGTGGCAGAAGTCATGGCAAGGATCATACCATCACTGGTCTCCTGAGGGGTGCTGTCAACCACCTGCCAGTCATTGTATATTTCAGGCAGATCTGGCCTCTTCATGAACACTTCATTCCAGCAGTGGTAGTTCCTTTAGGAAAAACAGAATTGCAACTTGTCACTATTACTAATCAACTTGTCAATTATATCACATTGGCTTTATAGTAAATTCATTCTTAATACTGAAAAATCCTGCAATGTCTGAGATAAAACTGCTAATTATATTACCAGATTGAATCTTTTGTTAGCTTTCGGTCAAATTCCCCTTTGTCATCCAGCACAATGTCTGTCCTCAGGTTGCCCGTGTTGTCGTGAGCAGAGCGGAAATTGGTGATGACCCGTGAAGGGATCCCGAGACAGCGCATAACTGGGAGGAAGGTCGAACAGATATTGGAAAATATAAGGTAAAATTTGGTGTTAAAGGGATAGTTCACCCGAAAATGAAAGTTACCCTATAATAATCTCACCTTCAAGTCATCCTAGGTGTATATATCTTTCTTCTTTCAGCCAAACACAATCAGAGTTATATTAAAAAATATCCTCCAAGCTTTATAATGGGAGTGAATGGTGCCAAAAAAATGCATCCATCCATTATAAAAGTAGTCCATATGGCCCCAGAGGGTTAATAAAGATCTCCTGAAGTGAAATTGTGTATTGTTCATAAAGATATCATTATTTATAACTTTATAAATTATAATAACTAATAACTGGTAATGGCCGTACATGAGTCTAGTTCTGGCGGAAGAGTGATCTCGACGCAAGACGTATCGATGAATGCAGAAGCACAGAGGATAGAGCAAAACAAAACACTGATCACAAATTAGAAGTCTAAAATATGAATTTTTCATAAAGAAATGTCTGAGGAGCTCGAGTTAGTTGCCCAGCCCTATTTGTTCGTCTACTCTCACCGAAACTTACGCTACAACTGTGTCCTACACCAGAACCTCGACTCTCTTGTGAATGTGTGGACGGCTCTAACTGGAAGCTAGTGACATTATTTAAAGTAATAATTATGGATATTTTTCTCACAAAAATGCATTGCTTCGCTCCAGAAGGTCTTTATTAATTAACCCCTATGGATTACTTCTATGATGGATGGATACACTTTTTTGGGCTAAAAAAAATTATATAACTCCGATTGTGTTCATCTGAAAGGAGAAAGTCATATTCACCTTGGATGGCTTGAGGGTGAGTAGATTATGGGGTAATTTTCATTTTTTATTTAACTATCCCTTTAAATGTCACAAGCCTACAAGTAGTTAATTCTGAAAATCTTTTAAACTATCATGAAGAAAAGATTTTCAAAAGGACGCCCCAAAGAATGCGCAGTGGCCCTACTCACAAGTGTTCAGCGTACCAGCAAACACCCAGCACTGAGCGAAGCACACGGGCTCACAACCCTCTCTGGCATATTGGAGCAGGATTTCAGGACTTCCTGTCCAGGCAGTGGGTGCTGTGCCTCCAGAGTAATCATTGCTCCAGTTGCCCACCAGGACGCCATTATCGTCCTGGGTGTTCATCTGAAAATATACCACCAAAGTGCCAAAATAAACGACGTGTATTAAATGTAAATGTATTAAAATCAAATTGGTGATGATTGAATCATACCAGAGCTGATCCTTGCCGAACTACTTCAGTGGCATTTCCACGGTACACTAGCGGGACTTTCCCAGCATCCAGAACCAAAAGACAGGCATCCAGAACGCCATCTTCAAACTATGCGAAACCACATAAGAAGTTAATTAATGGGTGTCCAATCCTTATTCTGGAGGGCCACCTTCCTGCAGAGTTTAGCAAAAGCCGCTTTAAGGCAAGCCTCCAAGGTTAGCAAAAAAGTCTAAGACCAGAGGCCTTTTTTTGAATGAATGAATGTCAATTGAGGAGAGGCTACGACACAGCCTATTGGTTAATCTCCAACATGTTTGCCATTAAATATTCTTTTCAGATTGATCTATTTCTATGCTGTTTTATAAGAGAAGTCAAGGCCAATTGCACGACAGGTAGGACTTCATTTCTATGATATATTCTCAATGAAATTCAAGGTTGAAATGTAATTGGTTATCAAGGCACACATGATCCAAGTTGGTTGTTATGCTTTCGCCAATGGTAGAACTGCAGATCCTCATATCTCCCAATAAGAAGACCATCTCTTGTTTAGCTTTATCACTAATTAAACACACCTGGATCATGTAATCAAGCTTTGGGGGAGTTGATGATCTATAACGTTTACATATTCATACAACAAAATATTGCGGGTGCCATGAAAGATTCATGACTATAATCAAAAATGCTGGTGCTGATTGGCAACATATACATAATAAAGAAAGCGTTGGCATATGGAAATGAAAAAAGTTTGTTTATTTCTGACCAACCTGTCCAAAGTTCCATGAGCGGGAGGTTATATTGTTGAATTCTCCATTGTAGATGATCCCCACATCATTCATCACATACTCCTGTCTGTCTTCATCGTTGGCCATGTACACTTGATCCGCTGGGCAGAAACACATACAATATACATGTATATTTCAGATAATGATTGCCTAATGAAGGCCTTTGCTTATGAACTTTGCTCATGTCAGTGCTCAAAATATTCAAGTTTGCTGGCAGTTTATAAAACGGATACTTTTGGTTCTTAAATCGTAGTGGCTGAGCAGCGTTCAGAGCCGTTGTAAATCACTCTACAATCATTGTACCTCAATATTTAAAGGATATTTTTATGGGCTAACCATTTTATAAAAGCAATAAGCCCTGTGAAGCTATGGTTTACAGTGAATTTAGAACAGTTTTCTAAATTTCACTGTAAACCATGGCTTCTTGGGGCTTATTGCTTTAGAGTAACTGTGGTACTCACCGGGGTCCCAAGGATTGAACAGTACATATAAATCGGTTTTGGGGTTCCTCTCAGTGCGCTGTTTTTCAAATTCACTCACTACTACAACATAGGTTCGAAACCGGCCAATGATGCAGTTGGCGTCTGGTGTAACACCCACTGTCGCGTAACTGTCTTGTGTTTCCACCACACGACTCTTCCAGCGCGAATCGCTTTTCCCTTTGCCAATGGGCAAAATGATGTAGGTGCCCTTGGTTTCATTACCTGACCTCCCTGTTAAATGAGCAGAACAGAAGATTTTTCCTGTGCTGCACTGTGGTGAGATGTACTAATGTTCTGCTTCTTCATTACAGATGCTTTATGTACTTTATAATGTATAGAGATTTATTTCTGGATGCAGAAGCTCACCAATCAGGAACTCCAACTGCACATTGTCCTTCTGTTCATTTAAGCTCCGGTTAAATCTGATGATGATGGTGAACTCTTTATTCCTGCGCACAATGAGGTTGGAGTTCATGTACCTGTGAGTGTTGTGGTCTTTTTTATTCTCTGCCACACGCATGTCGACGCTCAATACCGAGAGACTTGCAGCGTCTAGAAAAAAGAAAGACTTACTGTGTCAGACTGTGGTACATTTTTCGGTTAGGGCATGTGTAAATGCAAACACGGGTTAGACTTTACTTTCATCCGGGGGTCCCCTTGGCTTAACACCATGAACAGATTCAAAACGAGGTAATTCAGACTCATGCAAGTTTGATTTGTCAAGGGATATACGGCCATCTTCCCCGGACGGAGTAGGGTAGGATTGGAATGACATGGTGTATATAAGATGTCTTGATGTTAGCCTAGAGGACAGATCGTGTTAATGTTAGAAATCTACAGCCATTTTATACAGACTGGGTCAAAATATTAGATATATCAGGTGAGGCATGGCAAGAGGAAAGTCTGTGTATTAGGTCATAACGTGTAAAAGCACAATTAAACTCTTGTATTAATGCTAAAGAGTTCGGAAATACTCTAAAGAGCCATTAAAAGAGCTGAACTCACGGTCTGTGTTGAAGAGTAGATGGTTCTGCTGAAGCTCCAGGCAGATGTGTCAGTGAAGAGCTCCATGCCGATTAATAAAGGCTCAGGACTTCCTCTTCCACTGGAGAAAAATACCTCCATGGAACCAGAGCGTCCAAAGTCAAGATGATCCCAAGATCAGGTCAATCTGACATACAACTCTGTGACCTAACTTCTGATTCCTGATGACAGACAGCAGCATAATCCACACTGTCAATAACATAGAGGAGATTGATTCCTACAATATTGTGAAAAGTTCTGAAGTGAGTCCTTAAGGTCTTTTAAAGATATCGCTAAACTGTTAATGATGAGATTGACACTTTGAAAATAAAAATCTAAAGTGATTTGCAGGGATGTGATTGACATCCCTCAAGTTAAACAAATGAAAGTGACATTTCACTGCAAAAATGCATTGAGGTTCAAATCATTAAAGTGTAAATATTAATTTATACATGTGACATTTGTATTTTTAAACAAAAAAAAAAGTGTAATTCCGTCATCAGACAACAAGTGTTGCTCACAAATTATAAGCTTTATTACACCAGTCTAAAAGCTTAAAAGATCAACAGTAATTAATTGGCCGACAGTAGTGTCCAAAAGTCATGTTCGGACGGGATATTTGCACAATATTTGCTTTTATTGACACTCCCGGTTCTATTAAACAATCAAAATATGAGGAGTATATTGTGCAGTAGGTTTTAAGCCAAGAAAGGCAAACTCCAACATATAATTAAAAATGGCTTTATTGTAGTATGCAAAAAAAGCATAGGAAAACAAAAAGCTTGCAGGAAATAAAGCATACATTGACTACTATGTAATCAGTTATGAATATTTTCTTGGTTCTCCCTTGTTTTTGATTCCAGCAGGGCATCGTCTCAACTTACTTTAACTTCCTTCCCACAGTTGAGCTTCATTAGAACACCTTCATGACTTATAACAGTTTATAATTTCCCAAAGGTTTTCAAAGGCTTTAAGGTCAACGGACTGAGGAGGCCACTTGAAGCTAAAATGCTAAGCATGAACACTTTCAAAGTTGCATTCGCTTTGTGTTTTGGATCATTATCGTGTTGGAAAATACACATTTGATCTTCAAAAAGATCCTCCATGCTTGGCTACGTTGTGTTCAGCTGGATTCCCAAGTATTGGTCCATTTTCAAAGTGCCAGCAACTTTATAACACCTGCTGCAGACATGCGCATCCAATACCATTAAATTTGTGGGATACACATCCAGGTCATGAAGCTCCTGTTCCACCACATCCCAAAGATGCTCTATTGGGTTGAGATCTGGTGACTGTGAGGCCATTTCAGTACAGTGAACTCATTGTCATGTTCAAGAAACCTATTTGAAATGATTCGAGCTTCGTGACATGGTGCATTATCCTGCTGGAAGTAGCCATCAGAGGATGGGTACATGGTGGTCATGAAGTGGTCAGAAACAATGCTCAGGTAGGCCGTGGCATTTAAACGATGCCCAATTGGCACTAAACATCACAAACACTAAACATTTCCCCTCACCATTACACCACCACCACCAGCCTGCACAGTGGTAACAAGGCATGACGGATCCATGTTCTCATTCTGTTTATGCCAAATTCTGACTCTACCATCTGAATGTCTCAACAGAAATCGAGACTCATCAGACCAGGCAACATTTTTCTAGTCTTCAACTGTCCAATTTTGGTGACCTTGTGCTCATTGTAGCCTCTTTTTTCCTATTTGTAGTGGAGATGAGTGGTACCCGGTGGGGTCTTCTGCTGTTGTAACCCATCCGCCTCAAGGTTGTGCGTGTTGTGGCTTCACAAATGCTTTGCTGCAGACCTCGGTTGTAACGAGTGGTTATTTCAGTCAAAGTTGCTCTTCTATCAGCTTGAATCAGTCGGCCCATTCTCCTCTGACCTCTAGCATCAACAAGGCATTTTCGCCCACAGGACTGCCGCATACTGGATGTTTTTCCCTTTTCACACCATTTTTGTAAACTGGTTGTGCGTGAAAATCCCAGTAACTGAGCAGATTGTGAAATACTCAGACCGGCCCGTCTGGCATTAACAACCATGCCACGCTCAAAATGGCTTAAATCACCTTTCTTTCCCATTCTGACATTCAGTTTGGAGTTCAGGAGATTGTCTTGACCAGGACCACACCCCTAAATGCATTGAAGCAACTGCCATGTGATTGGTTGATTAGATAATTGCATTAATGAGAAATTGAACAGGTGTTCCTAATAATCCTTTAGGCGAGTGTATGTTTAATATGACAGTATTTATGCAGTTGTAGTGAAACCTCGGAGCTGCATTAAAAACAATGCAGAACTGTTAATTTTTTCATATACCTTGAATGAACTGTTGTTTTCAGAAGCTGGCTCAAGACAGCAGTGTCCATTCCGCAGATAAAAACTCAATATGGTCAAATTGTTTTTGCCTGTAAATGAAAAATACAATTGAAATTGGAGTTTATCAAAACAAACAGACCAGCAAACCAAAATGAACTGAAAACGAAACTCTGAAATAATACAAATAGTTTCATGTCATAGAAATTGATTAAATGAAAAGAAGCTGGAAGATTTTTAGCTGAATATATAAAGATGCCTTTTAAACTGATTCATCAAACTAGAGGTTTATGAGATGCTGTTATTAGAAGAGTGTATTATTACAAATAAAGTTAATATAAAAAACAATTCCAGTTGGGTTTCAGGAAGTGTCTATGAGGTCATGTCAATAAAGCATTGTAAGAAAATACGAGGAAGTGAAACTTTTGACATGCTGACATTATCATTTGACCCAAATGAGAAGTTAAGTTATCTTGTTCTGTGTATTCCATCTAAAATTCATGAGAGCTTAGGCAGACTCTGTGTCTAAAGCAACTTAAAGGCTATGAAGTTACATCTGTGCGGTAATATGTTGCTGGCACTGATTCTGAGTATCGTTCAGATGAATTGGGTTTACTCCCAGGATCACCAATGGCCACCTCATACAATTTGCGACTCAGAAAAAATTACGGTGACCTACAGAAGCTGCGGTGAGATCAGTGTGATATACACTACTATTCAAGAGTTTGGGGTCAGTAAGACATTTTTAACAGAAATGAATACTTTTATTCAGCACGGATGCATTAAATTGATGAAAAATTACACTAAAGACATTCATAATGTTTCCTTTGAACTTTATTTTGATCAAATAATCCTGAAAACATAGTATCACGGTTTACACAAAAATAGGAACTGTTTTCGACATTGATAATAATATAAAAAATGTGTCTTGAGCAGCAAATCAGAACGATTTCTGAAGAATCATGTGACACTGACGAGCTGCAAATTCAGCTTTGATCACGGGAATAAATTAGAGTTTACAATATATTCACAGAGAAACAGCTATTTTAAATTGGAATAATATTTCACAGTTTTTACTGCATTTTTGATCAAATAAATGCAGCCTTGGTGAGCAGAACTTTTGAATAGTAGTGTGTAAATATTTATGCACATTTCTCAAATGTTTATGTTGTTTGATTGGGAGATGCCAATCCTTTACATCGACTGATGATTTATTTAAAGCAATTTAGATGACTTTTGCTTTATTATCATTTTAAACACCTCAGTTCACACTGTAATGAATTACTGTAAAAATTACAGCATTATTTTACAGCCGCTGGCTGTTTTTTAATAATACAGCATATTACTGTAAACTGCAATGCATTCTGGGGTCACATGTTGGTTTGACTCAAATTTACAGAATATTGCTGTAAATTGACCCTTCGTAATTAAAAAAAATACAGTTATTTACTGTAATCAGAGAATACAGGGAAATTCTGTAAATTAAATTACAGTAACTGGCTGGCAACTCTGCTGCCAGTCTTATACTGTAAAATTTACAGTAATTTTTTAACAGTGCACTGTAATGAATTACTGTAAAAATTACAGCATTATTTTACAGCCACTGGCTGTTTTTTAATAATACAGCATATTGCTGTAAACTGCAATGCATTCTGGGGTCACATGTTGGTTTGACTCAAATTTACAGAATATTGCTGTAAATTGACCCTTCGTAATTTAAAAAAATACAGTTATTTACTGTAATCAGAGAATACAGGGAAATTCTGTAAATTAAATTACAGTAACTGGCTGGCAACCCTGCTACCAGTCTTATACTGTAAAATTTACAGTAATTTTTTAACAGTGCACTGTAATGAATTACTGTAAAAATTACAGCATTATTTTACAGCCGCTGGCTGTTTTTTAATAATACAGCATATTGCTGTAAACTGCAATGCATTCTGGGGTCACATGTTGGTTTGACTCAAATTTACAGAATATAGCTGTAAATTGACCCTTCGTAATTTAAAAAAATACAGTTATTTACTGTAATCAGAGAATACAGGGAAATTCTGTAAATTAAATTACAGTAACACTACTGTAAATTTTACAGTAACTGGCTGGCAACCCTGCTGCCAGTATTATACTGTAAAATTTACAGTAATTTTTTAACAGTGCAGCTTAAAATGTATTTGGGACTGCCTTCATTTTCCCATTTCATTGTCCCAGACCCTTTACAGGATATAGGTTTCACTTTCCTGCCTTGCCCTACCAGATTGACCGATCCAATAAAAATCCGAGTGGCCTATATTCTGAGTGAGTTTTCATCTAATATGACCATTTCAGATGAATGAAATCAAGCCCTGAAGCAGTAAGTGTGTGTTCTCTACAGGGCAGCCCATCGATGAGCTTTATTTGTCACTTGAGGTTCTGCTAAATGACGTTAATGTCTACAGTAAGGACGAACCTCTCTGTCTACCGCATTTCCCACGGTTCATGTTTTGTGGAAGCAGAAGAGGAGGTGAGCACAGAAAGTGTTTGGTTATGTTTGACATTTTTATGATATATACGGCATTATTGGGAAAAATGTATTTGGTTTTAATTTCTCCAGAACTCATCATCATAGATTCATCATTTCAGTCAAAAGTAGACCTTCCTCTAAAGGTTTGTCCTTCGCATTCATTTAAACATCTATGCATGGAAGTGAAATGTCTTTATCGCATCATGTCTCACTTGAGTTTCTCCCACAGGGTACTTTTCATCTGAACCTGCGTGCAATAAATCAAGATGCCTTCCAGATCACCTGTGTGAACGCAACTCTTATCTTTCGGTGATCCGTTTAGATGAGAGGAACTGTTCTTGAGATGAGTGTGCCTGTAAAATGTATTCTCACATTATGCTGAACTCTGTCATTACTGTAATTCAGGATAAGCCCTGCTTGTTCCTCTTTGGGACATTATTGTTGCTTCTTCAGTTATGGGAATTGAGTGAATGTCAGCGTGCATTCAGCTGCTTTCAGATGATTTCATAAATTTGTTGTTTTGCCCTTGTCCCAGACCTGTAATCTTAAAAAAAAAAAAGCATGAAAATCCATTATCAGGATTGGGGAGTAACGAAATGCAAGTAACTTAGTTACGTATTTAAAATACAAAATTTGAGTAACTGTATTTCATTTTCATTTTAAATGGGTGGTAATCAGATTACAGTTACATCTGAAAAGTATTTTAGATTACCAAAGTGAATTTTAATGTCATTTAAACAGCAATTGGTGATTCTCTGACTCTGACAGTCTGAAAAAGCGGAGTTCAGTTTCATCAATATTTTAATACTTTTAAGAGGGATCATAAAAAATTTGTTATATTTATGTAGTACGGTCCTGAACAAGACAAAATGACTGAATTAATTTTAAAAAATTAATCTGATGATGTTGGGCGTGAGGGCGGGGCAACCTGTCACTCACATGACATCACAGCAATAGCAATCCACAACCCTCCAATCAATTCCCCACGGACAAAATCAAATCCCGCCCTACTTTTGTTCTTATTCGAGAAGCCGTTCATACGTTACTATAGGCAACTTCAAAAAAGACAAAAAAAAAAAAGATTTAGCTTATTACTTGTTAAACTATGAGGAACAAAGTGAAAAAAACAAACCTTTTAATATTTTTTTATGGAAAAGATGTGCAAGTTAGTCTCAGACTTTGTCAGTGAAGAGTATGTTTGTGATATGTGAAGAAAACAAGGAAAAATAAATATCACATATATGTGAACTGAATATCTTTATTATGTTTTATTTTCAATCGAGGTGTAATTTCATCAAATAATGGGAAAAGTGTGAATTCTGCCTTTTTAGGAAGCTTAAAATGCCAGCTATGACGGTATCCATTGCAAAACAAAAGAATCTGCCATTTTATTGTAAAACTGTAAAAAAAAAAAAAAAAAAAAAAAAAAAAAGCACAGTATGAGATAATGCATCGAAATGTTTCCTGACCTACCGTAAAATAACAACAGAGTTGGTTAACACAGAAAAATGTAGGTTTAGTCAAAACGTTAAAAAGTTACCATATATATATATATATATATATTAACAGACTTTTCATCAGTAGTGATTTACCCTAGTTTGCTTTTCAATGCACATTGACATCAAATATCAAAAGTTTAAGGTCGTTTTTGTCTTTGCATCACACTATTTCATAAAAAAGTCCCGCGCAATTCTGACTGTCACCAAGAGATGGCGCCATTAACTCTTCTGAGGACTCCCTTGCGCGCCATCTCATTTCAGCCACATCCTCTCACCACTCCTGAGGATTAAACAATTCATCTCGATTTAAGCATACAAAATCACTATTATTAGTTGTGTTGTTTTACGTGTTTAATCATTTTGTCCGGAAACAGCGGATACAATTAACTGCCGCAATGAGCCGAAGTGAAAAGTGGAATGTTTACGTTTCACAAAATATTATTTAATTCCAAAAAACAGCAAATTTTCTGCCTTTTCACAACGACAACACAAATGCATCACACATTCATGTCGAGTGATGTGACCTGATAATCTAGAGACATACAGACCTAATGTACACATGAAAATTTAAACAGGGCGATCTGGTTGGGTGAAGTGTCCCTATGGCCGTGTCTTCTCAAGTCCTCAGAGATTAGATCTGCCTCCTTCCTCATTTCACATACATTTACTTACTTATTCTCACCCCATTCAGACCAGAACTTCCATGGCGAAAACCCCTACCGCATAATCATTCTGAGCTAAGCATCACATGCCCGCTTACCAGTGATTTAGAGACTAAACGGTTCACTTTTTGAAATTAGAAAGTTACCCAGCTTGGAAATTTCATTCACTTCAGTCAGTGCTTGAACATATGAGCTCATTTTCATCACATAGCTTTTTGAATCACTATATGTAGTCAAACTAGCGTTAGCAGACACATGTGGTCAAACTAGCATTAGCAGACAAAAGTTTTGAGCCATTTAAAGAGATTAGGCCTGTCAACAAATGCGCATATGTTCATTTCATCTCTCTTTTAGCAAAGCAGTGCAATAGTTCTCTTACAGTTTAACTTAAAGCTTCAAGCAGTTAGACGTGGGTAAAGAACTGCAGTATATTGAAGTAAAACTGCAGTACCAAGTAGTTTAATAATGAAGCACAACCATAGATTTGTTGTATAATGAAGTAAAGTCACAGTACAACTGCAGTAAAACTGTAGTATAAGTAGAGCTGCAGTAAAATGAAGTACAACTGAAAGTTGCATGAAGAATAAAAACAGTAGAACTGCAGTTTTATTGTACTAGTACTTTAGATGTATTGCAGTATAGTTGAACTCCAGTAAAACTAACAGTCATTTTAGGTTACACTGCAATACTGCAGTTTTTTTTCGTGTCCAAAAAACGGCATTTTTCTATATGTAACAAAAACTGTAGTATTACTTCTAAAAAACTGCAGTAATCTTTTGTAAGGGTGGGTTTATCAATTAGCATGTTAATTTGATCTATAATGAGAATCACATGTTTCAGTGGCTGATTCTTTAGTTGGGCAACCTTTAACATCCATGGAACCTTTCCATAGTGAAAAAAGGGTTAATTATTCCCTGAAAGGTTCTTTTGGGAATCCAAGATTGGAATCCAATCCTTTTGGAATCAGTAATGTTGTTTATTAATATACAGATAACTGGATTAATTACTTGCGCCCACAGTAACCGAATACAGTGACATGAAGGGAGCAGCACAACAAACAACTGTTGGCCAAGAATCATCCATCACCATCATAGGAAACCTGTTTTTTCACTTCACATCCAACCACCCTTATCTTCCCTTACAAAAGATTACTGCAGTTTTTGTTACATATAGAAAAATGCCGTTTTTTGGACACGAAAAAAACTGCAGTATTGCAGTATAACCTAAAATGTCTGTAGTTTTACTGGAGTTCAACTATACTGCAATACATCTAAAGTACTAGTAAAATACAACTGCAGTTCTACTGTTTTTATACTTCATGCAACTTTCAGTTGTACTTCATTTTACTGCAGCTGTACTTATACTACAGTTTTACTGTGACTATACTTCATTATACTGCAAATCTATGGTTGTGCTTCATTAAACTGCAATTAAACTACTTGGTACTACAGTTCTTTTTTGTAAGGGTTTGAAGAAGCCAGTCTGGTGGAACCTGCAAATGCAATGCACTGAAGACATGGCCGGTTGCAAAACGCGTTAGAAAGTTCAGTATTTACAGTTTACTGCAGTTTCGTCCATAAAAACCATCCTATGGCACTAGCCGTTTTGTCCAGGACGAGTCTTCTGCTCGGGTCTGATTAAGAGCTTTTCGCTTTTAAACTCTGGAAATCGTTCCAGTGTGATGATGGAGCGTGCAGTGCAGTGTGGGATGGCTGGAGTCGCTGTCCTCAGACCGCACTGCTGAGGTATTCTTTCAGGCTCGCTCACAGAGGATAAAGGAAACCTTTTGTTGCTGTGAAAGGTTGTTCCCTAGCAACAGGGTTGCATTTGGAAGCCTAGGTGACGGTCAATAAATAACATCACTCTCAAGTTTCGGCTAGTTTGGAGATGGAGGTCTCACTGCATCTTGTCTTACTTTGTGTGCTGTAGGCCTTTTAGTACAACCTGTCTTCCAGTTTACATGAAAATGAAAGAAATTGACCATTTCTTATCAACATATTTGACCCGTGAAACTCAAGTGTTGTTCTTTTTGGAGCAAAGATGCATTGCTTGAACATTCAACAAGGATTGGGGAGGAAATGATACATTTCTCGAACAAGTTATTCATTGACCCTAGAGTTAACCAAACCTCCTCACATTCTGGACAAACTGTAAAGCCCCTGTGGCAAATGCAAAACTTTTTTTTTTGTTTTTTCGTGTAGTTTCATATGTGCAGTTAAACACACGTTGTTGTATGTTAATCGATTAGAGTTACAGAATGATGAAGTTCTCAGTAGACGGTCAATTATAAGATCCAGTATCGCTGTGGAAAAGGATGCCTGGTTGCGGGTGTAGTCGGGGCAGGTTTGGCCAGTCGAATCAGCCTGAGCTGGAGGGGGAGGATGGGGGGAGGGTCTAATATCCTGCTATCAGCACCAGGAGGAATTTGCAGCTTTAACCACCGACAGCCGACATAAAACCCTTTAAACTTCAGTCATCATCAGAGTTCTCGCTGTTCTTGTGCCATTTGAAGATGATTGACATTTTTATTTCTCATTACAACCTGTTGCATGCCACACTGCAATGAATTACTGTAAAAATTACAGCATTATTTTACAGCCGCTGGCTGTTTTTTTAATAATACAGCATATTGCTGTAAACTGCGATGCATTCTGGGGTCACGTGTTGGTTTGACTCAAATTTACAGAATATTGCTGTAAATTGACCCTTCGTAATTAAAAAAAAATACAGTTATTTACTGTAATCAGAGAATACAGGGAAATTCTGTCAATTAAATTACAGTAACACTACTGTAAATATTAGTCTAAAATAGTAATTTTTTAACAGTGCATCCTTTTTATTCTTTAAAGCGATTCCTGTGTTGATTTTATTTCATTTGTGTTTTTTAATACGCTGTAAACAATTATTTTCACCATTTGTTACGACAACGTTTTTTCTTTCTCGATTCAGCTTGATTAACGTCAATAATTAACGCGGTTCAGATAACAATATATTTTGAGTTGATTCAAGCAATCAACTCAAAATTTTTAAGCTAAACCACAAAATTCTTTGTTACAGTGTATTTGTCATGCCAATAAAACAGACAGTGAAACTGATAATAATAATAATGTGTATTCTTTGTATTTTTTATGTTGAATCTTCCTAACCAGATGGGATAAAAAATTTACTACGATAATATTTTATTGTTTATATTTTTTCTTTCATTTTCAATAGTAATTGATGTTGTGATTTATCATTGATTATTTTTTGTGAGTTCCTAACCACATAACGAATAACGTTAATACGGATTCTTTGACAGCATGTCTTTATTTTTTGTCTTATGATTTGTATTTTTATATTTAATTCATATGCAATCTTTTTATTATTGATTTTGTTATTTAATGTGAGCCTTAACCACATGGGATAATGGGATTTACTACTTTCTGGTCTAATTTTATATCTATTCGACCCTTCTTTGTCAAATGGTTTGTCTTTATTTTTTTAAAGGAACTTTCGCGTGTCTTCCAATTCAGATACGATGCACGCTCATGTGCTTTTATTATTGTTTTGGAAGTATTTGTGAGCGGAGTAACTTTAGTGTGTGGGATGCTTGTCTGTGGCTGCAGCTTCAGTAACACGCGTCCCCTTGGAGACTAGAGCAGGAGCAACACGTGATACTCCGCCTTACTTATCAGCTTTAGAGGAGAGAGAGAGAGAGAGAGAGAGAGACGCAGTGGGAGGAAAACGAAATAAGCGTTTTCCTCTCTCCTCCCTAAAGCATCTCGGCGTGGGGGGAATTTGGGAGAGTGGGGACCTCAAACGCAAAGTTGACGAACTTTGCACATCTTTTACAAACGCCATTTTGATTCCTCTCCGGAACAACTTTTGCAGCTTCTTTTTTTTTTTTTCTTTCTCTCTCTCCTCAGCTCATCATCACCATCATCATCATGTCTCGGCGAAAGCAACCCAACCCCAACAAAGTCAAACGTAAGTTACTCGGCTCTCCTAAAAACTCTCTCGTGGGCCTGTTGTATCGCTGTTGTGTGTTTATATGATGTGTTTTTGCTCAAATTCGGGTTGGAGTCAGAGGGAAAGTTAACGTGTGGAGTAAGAGGACACTTTTTTTTCCAACTTCAGCTTCCTCGTTGCGCGAGGAGAGACCTGATGCTCACGCGCACAGCCCAAACCTGCCTCAAACAACACCGTTTCTTTAAGACATCGGCGTGTTTCGGTGCACACAACTTTGGGTCCATCTTTAGCAACTTTTTAGTGCTATATGGAAGTTGTTGTATGCAGTGATGGGGTTCAAAGTCTGCTGCTGTTAGCTAGCGTTAAGCTAACGCGCTGCTGTCGCGCGGAGCATCACATCTCGCGTGCACTTTGATCGCTGGCTCTGCCACGCTTCGATCGAAAATGTCGCTTTAAAGGTTTATATTTCGGCTTTTGTGTTTCTTTGTTTGTTTATTCTACTTCGACAACAACCTGTTGCGTCACAAAGTTTGTTTATCTGTTCAGGGATGGCCTTTATTTGTCCACGAAACCGTTCAGGTAGTTGCAATTTGAGGAAAGAAAAATCGGTTGGTTTTTTAATCGTCGAAAGTGTGTCGTCTGTCACATTATTAATCGCCGTTTTACGACCAGTTGCGATGTACTTCGTCTTTGGGTATTATATGTGCTGTTTTGAAGTGTTTCTGCGAGTTTTATCGAAAGTTTGTCGTTGTGAACTGAAGGAATGGATGAGTCGGCTCGGTCTCTCGGGAGACGGCAGCAGAGCTCGCGCTGGTTAGATAATGGTTGCTAGGCATTTGTGTTCCGTCTCTTTTCCGCCCCTCCTCGGTGAGGCAGAAACTTCAGGAGAGCCGGAGGTAAACGTGGCAAATTCACTCGTCACATTTTGTGCATCATCCTCGGTGTCTTTTATGGTTTTAATATGCTTTTTGCTGGTCAAAAAGTAACCTAGCTATTTGTATTTAAAGGTATAGTTCACACAAAAATGATTTACTCACCCCCCAAGGTGTCCCAAGTCTGAATAAATGTATTTTTTTTTTGCTGAACACAAGATATTATGAAGAAAGTCTGTAACCAAAGAGTTGTGGAGGATCATAGTATGAAAAAAAAAAAAAAAAAAAATCTATTTTGGGTGCACTGTCCCTTTAAGCAGTGGTAGGCACCAAGCCTCTGGTAATCATAGTCATGATAAAATACACTACAACTACAACATTTGTGAGTGTTATTTTGTTTAAACAATATGAGTGAAAGGCTATTGGCTTGTACATCGATGAATGACCTTGCAAGTCATATTTATAGGTGATGCCGAGTTGTGACATTGGATGTTAACCTATAATATAGATAACATCATGCATCTGTAATTTTTTTATTTAGAGATCAGTGAGCAAATAATATCTATCTCAGTTTGCTTCACATTTAGTTGCCACACCATGCATAAATAAGTGAGAAAAATGCATATTTTCATATTTTGTGAAATGAAGCAGCCAAAGCATCGAGCTTTAGAGTGTCACCAAGTAACGGGCAAACAAAAAGACGGTCTGGAGCAGAGACTCGCTTGGCTCCGGCTCCACTCCAGGTTTTCCATTTTGCACTCCAGTGAAGCTGTTCTGACTTTCCAAACACCCATTCCGCTTCCACTTCACACTACTTGCACACCCAGTGGATTGGTACAAATAATAAAAAGTCCCATTACTGCTCAACCAATCACACTAGACAACCAAAACTAGTTTTTGGGGGTTGTGCCGATAAAGATGTTTCCCCTTGCCTCTTTGGCCTTCTTTTAAAGGAAGGGAGAAGAGGACAGATCCGGATCAGCAGTTCACATTCCATTACGAAATTCAACACTGTAGACGAGGAGCTGCAGCGGTGCACTATCACTACACAGACATCATGTCTTCTCTCCATCTCTAAATATAAGATATTATGTGACCCCTTAAAATAAAAGCCTCACTTGATGTGTTTATCTGGACCGTAAAGATGACAGAAGGCACATTTTCTGTTCTTTTCCCTCATATTAATGGTTAAACTTTGGCAGAGAACGGCCATGTTATGAATAGGATCATACGGAGGCCTTGCAGCCGGTCTTAAAGGATCAGCTCGATGATGTTGTGGCTAAAGAAGGAGGATGTTTCCATGTGGTTTTGTTTGTTTCCTTGCTGGCTAAGGCTAATAGGAAAGTCTGCAATACCATTTGTTCTTTTTTTTATTACTTTTAGAGCGTTTCTGAAATTTGCAGGTGCTTTTTTTGTTCTCTAAGCTATGCTAATGGAGTTTATGAAGTGTTTCTTAATGTTTTCACATGCAGGAACTAGTGAAAGAGATCTCTGAGGAAACAGATTGATGCTCAGCTATAAGGGAAGTTTTCAGATTCCATTTTAGTCAGGGCTATAACCACTATCGACAGCAGTAAGAAATGGCCATTTTTGGAAATTTTTCTTGTAAGGATGACAAAACAAGTTTTAAAAGGTACATTTTTAGGCTGGTTTGTGCTCCTCGCTGTCAGAATGAGTGCGCTGGCCAATCAAATCAAAGAAGGACGAGTGTGAATTCCGATGCGACACTTTCGTTTTATTAGTGAAGTAGCTAAATATTTAATATTTGACGACTGTTTATGATTGAAATATTTAGCAACCAACAGTAATATCCAGTGATGCGAACTACTCATAATTTTTATGAAATGTCACCGTTTTGAATCGAAAACGTGCTATTGATTGATTGATATATGATTACCGTAATGCATAACTGAATATGATGAGACACGACATGTTTTGCGTTTTTGACATATTGGAGATATAAAAATACGAGTGACATATATTTTTTAAAAATCTGACGTGCAAATAGTTTAAATTGACAGCTTAACTACAATAGACTTAAAATTAACCCCCCCCCCCCACCGATGAATAGAATCCAATGCATAATGTGTCAGTGTTAGGGATGCACCGAATGTTCGGCAACCGAAATTATTCGGCCGAAAATAATAATAAGTAAAAAGGCCGAATAAATTTTGCCGAACAATGGAGTTTTTAATGATGTTTTAACGTTCACATATCGCGTCTTTTCCTGCGCGCATATTCTTTATATCCTATGTGGGCGCGCGGTAACCGCGCGCAAAACGGAAGGGACGCGCATGCGGTGCGGCGCGCTTGTTTTTTCCGGGGGCGCCTGTGCCGCGGCGACATGAAAACATCTCAACTTTTCAGAATGCCGCGAGCGCACCGCAGGTCATGTGACAAGAACCAACCGATCATCTTCGACCTTTCCGTAACAAAACATGGAAATCTCAGCCGAACAGCTGATCATATCTGTACAGGGGGGTTGTTATATCTCATTTACATAAATATATCTAGTAGTAAAGCTAAAGCAAGGGCTAAAAATCAATTGCTGAAACTTTCTCATCGTCAGAAACCACAGTTCATGGTTGCATAGCAACGACAGACGCCACAGAAGCGCGAGCTCCCGAACGCTTGCGAAAGAAGGAGGAAGCGACGCGGCCGCGCTTTACACGCTTTATTAGGCGCGATATGTGAAGTAGGCTTATGTCTAGGACAGTTATTTATTTGTTGTGGGTTCATCCACATTTTTTTGCACTATTCAATGCACATTTGTTGTTGTAGACATACAGAGTCACATTCTTTCAGCAGTCAGTTATAGGCTATTCAAGAAGAACATAGGCTTCAAAGATGGCCAAATAAGTTTTATTTTTTTTTTATTTTACTAATTTATTCATTTTAAGTTACATTGTGCTTTGTTTGTATAATATCTGCTGGAATGTTAAAAAAATGTTCAGTGTTAAATATTTTGAAATTATATTTTTGTTATTTGATTTATTTCTCTGAAAAGCAACACAAAATAGCAAAAAGCAAATTTTTACTATTTAATTATTGTAATGGTGAAAAAATTGGCAAAATAAATGGAAAAAATGCAAAACACCGCATTCGGTATTCGGCCTTCGGCCAAGCATTTCATTATTATTCGGCTTCGGTTTCGGCCAAGAATTTCATTTCGGTGCATCCCTAGTCAGTGTGAATTTATTTTCATCTTTTATTTAATTGTTTCATTGTTTATGCATTCTCAAATGCTTAAAAATCTGGTGTCCTGTCCCTCTTGGGATTTTCTCGGGGATAATTAAAAGTATATCACCCTCCCTCGGGTCTCAGCGAGTGTCCTGGGTATTGACATTATCTAAATTCATTATCGTAATTTTCAAGATGCCTACAAACACAGCAGGCAAATGATAAACATTTTACAGCACCGCTTTGCATCTGTGACCTCCTCAGATTTACATTTCAGTTTATTTGATTTTTTTTTTTTATCTTTGATTAGTTGGACCATTCTACCTGGAATGCTTTGTAAATAATTGATCTCAGATCCAATTTGCGTAAAGTGGATTTGAAATATCTTGTTGTACCTTTTCATAGCTGGTAACATTAGGCAGATGTACTTGGTTAATTCATTCGAAATGTTTTGCTGTGCATTTTCTTGGTTATTAATACTATTGAAGTCAAAATGAGACCTTGTGCATTAAGAGACCTGTGTGGTGTTGGTGGTCCTGTTATCCTGATGGAGAGGGACCTGCTTTTGGCCTTGGGGCAGGATGGGTTGGCCCTTTGGCTCTCAGGCTATATTTATCCTGCCTTTTTTAGATAAGATTATATTCCATCCTTCTGTGAGGCGTGTAACGGAGGCAGGGACACCGCAGGAGAACAACTCGGATGGAGGAAAATGAGCCCTTAGGTGTATTTGTAGTTCCCCCCCCCCCCCCCCCCCACAAATTAGGTGTTTATCCATAAATATTAGGAAGTTGTTGTATAAGTATACACACTTAACATCACACAAAAGAACTAGATATTCGAATAGACAAATCGTTCAAGAACGGCTGCGATTAGTTGAATTTTAATTTTAGCACACAGATTAACTTGTGTTTTATTAAAACGAGTGGCTTATTTTAGAGTGACACGGGCATGCTTCTGTCTGGACGTCCTTGCAAGAATAGTTTTGGGTGCTGACACTAGCCCAAGCTATATATGGTTGTCCTGGTGGAAGTCCCTCGCTGCCTATAGTTTAACGGCGTCAGAAAAATGCAGACATTTCATGAATGCTGCTCTGCCACCTCCTCGCCGTGGCTCATTATCGTTAGATGTGTCATATGTATGGGATTGAAGGCTTAACCTCAAAAATTCAACCAATCATCTCTGTGATTGCTGGAGATTGCTGTCATGGCCCACACAGGCAGCACTTATCTTTAAAACATGAAAAACATGTTTGATTCAGTAACAGAGAAGCTGCTGGAAAAGTAGCAGATGCAATAGATATAGTTCAAAACGAGACGTCAAAATGACTTGATCGACGTTTGCTAAGACTATTAGGAATTTGTAATATTCTTTTATTTCCTGTTGTGATGTATCGGGAACTGAGTTAATTGAATGTTTGGATACTTGTAGTTTGCTATTGGTCAATTTCATGTGAGTGACAGGTTGCTCCGCCCATCAGGGAAGAGATGTTGCCGTGAGAGGGAGGGGACGTTAATTTGATTAAAGATTATGAGGCACATTATGTTAAAAAAAATATGTGCGCAGAAAAATCATTTATTATAAATACTGTAAAAAAACAAGAATTGCCAATGTTGATTTCATGATAACTTTAAAACCCTCAAATAGCAGCACAATATTCCTACCGTTGTGACATTGAGTTTTACAAGGACAGAACACCATAGGAACTGCATATCTATGCGTTTTAAAAGTCTAGTTTTAATCTAGTTTTATTGTTTTTATTTTTTGCACTCAAAAGTTAATTGTTGGATTTACTATACTGGGCAATTTAGTTGTATGAACAAAAGAAATTCAAGTAAAACTAACAGTTTCTTTGAGTAAATACAAATCGTTTGAATTTGTCAATGGTACGTAATATTTAGATGTGCAGTTTACTTAATAATGTTACGTTTATTACATAAAGTGAACACCGTTAATGACTCAATTTACCATATTAAATGAACTAATTTCTCTACGAAATGCACTGGAAAAAATCATTCGAATCAGTGGAGCGTGTATCAAACGTCCAAAGTCACATGATTTCAGTAAATAAGGATTCGTTACGTAATAATGTTTTGAAATTGCAATGGTTTACGTGACTGTTGTTTTTTTTTTTTTTTTCGAATAACATTAAGGTTGAACTACTGTAGTCACACAAACTATTTTAAATATGTCTTTAGTTCCTTTCTTGGCATTTGAAATTAACTTGTTGTCAATGCAGGCCTCACGGAGCCAATCGGATTTGATCAAAAATATCTTCATTTGTGTTCCGAGGATCAATGAACGTCTTACAGGTGTGAAATGACATGAGGGCGAGTAATAAATGACAGAATGTTCGTTTTTTTGGGGTGAACTAACCTTTTAAGTAAAGCTGACAATATTCATTTTTAGTAGAAATAACTACTAAATTAAATTCCTGTTAAGTAATGGGAACCAGGGTGGTGTGAGTGAAACTAACAACAGTGAAAGTTCATTGGAGGGTGTTGGTTTCATTGAATGTGATTGATTGCCATGCTTTTAACGTCTGTAGCTTTAGAATTGTGGAGGAATCTTTCATCACACCCAATCATTTGCAGTGTTTACCAGTCGTCAGGCTAATGGGCCATCAGAGTTGAATGCATCTTTTTGGTTTTTGACGAAGCCCTGTTGTTGCAGTCCATCTTATCACCTTTCCCCGCTTCTCCCCCGAGCCGCTCGAGCCAGCAAATAAAGTTAGTATTTGCCAAGAGTTCAAAGTCTAACCCAACAGCTATCACTGATGTGAAAGAATGCCACAATGGTGAACGGGAGGGAGCAAAGGAAGCAGGGAAAATGGAGCTCTAGCAAGCCGAGGAGAGGAGATGAGAGGAAAGACAGGAAGTGAAACTTGCCTCTTCTCTGAGGTGGAGGGGAAAGAGATGGAGGAAGTGTTCGAACAATAGCGAGTTAGCTACGCAACGGTTTTCCCTCTCTAAGATCCAGGCAGCTCTGCGATCAGACCGAGTTATTTTGACACCACCTTCCTTGTTTTTCGGGCGTTTTATCCTCCACATTGTCTTTTTTCCTCAAGTGTTTAAACTGAAAACATCATTTTTTTTTTTTTTTTTTTTTTTTTACTCATAATCTTTATCAAAATAACTTCCCCTCCCTTTTTCAGCAACATCTCTGAATGGGGTAGTCGTGGCCTAGTGGTGAGAGAGTCGGGCTTGTAATCTGAAGGTTGCAGGTTTGATTCCCACGCCGGCAGGAATTGAAAGTGGGGATTGTGAATGAACAGCACTCTCTCCACCTTCAACACCATGACTAAAGTGTCCTTGAGCAAGACACCTAACCCCTAATCGCTCCCCTTGTAAGTCGCTTTGGATAAAAGCGTCTGCTAAATGATGAAAAATGAAAAAAAAAAAAAATGAAAAAAATCTCTTCTCTGATGATGTGTTTACTGGCATGAGGGCGGGGCAAGCTGTCACTCACGTAAGATCCACCAATAGCAACCATCCAATCAAGTCTACATTTGTTTCTTTCAAGCAGCCTCTTCACTTGGATATACGTAACAGATCACAACTTGCCGAATTTAAGCGCTATTGTAGAGTGGGCCGACTGATGCACGGCTCTTTTTCTGTCTCGGCTCTCGTTTGCTCTCTCAAGCCTGAAGCTCGCTCGCTCTCTCCCTCCCTGCCTGCTTCTCTCTTGCTGACTAAACAGTTTTGTCAGCTGGCAGTTGCTCGCAGGATTTGCGATAGCTTCTGGAGGCTGGGACGAGGGGGAGGGGTGGTACTCACAGGCAGCACTTGTTGCTTAGTGGAGCTGGCCGAGAGAAAAAGAAAAGGAGGGAGGGAAGAATGGGTGGAACAGACAAGACAAGGGTGATTGCAGAAAGGGGAAAAAAAGCATCGAGCAACCAGTTTCTGTCTGATTACGTGTGAGGGAGATCGAGTGCAAATGATACACTGCACCAATGTGTTGTCTTGAGTTGGGGTTGGGACGCCTTGTGACCCAAAAAGGGTATTTTGTTGCAGCTCACCAATGGGTGGCGCAACGCATGTTCTGCATCTGACACGTTTGAGGACATACAGACAGGCCTTTGTGTAAACAGCGCAAATCTGGTCTTCTAATGGCAGGCGAGAGCCTAGAGGTGGCTGTTTGCTCCCGTCTGCTCAGCTGGTCTGCCACCTTGCCACTCGACAGACAACAAATATAGCCCGCAAGGATGAGCTGCCCTAATGACACCTTGCATGGCAGCCAGTGCATGCTGGGAAAAGATGTAATCCTGAGATGGAGCTCGACAAACATAACATAGACCACAGATCTGTTGGGGACATTTATGGTTTTTTTAGTGTGGCTCATTTGTACTGTAGACTAGAGCTGGGCGAAATGGCAAAAAAAAAAAAAAAAGTAACATTCTCTTTATTAACCATCTCGTAAAAAAAAAAAATCACCATACTTGAAATGATCAACATGGTGTAAATTTAAAACAAATGACTTATTATTTAAATGTCTTTGCAGCAGTGTTGTCAAAAGGATCGACTTCGATGCCAAGTCAGAATTAAAATTTTAAGAATGTGACGATTTGGGTGCGGTTGAATCGTAAACGCCTCTGATTGGTCAATTAGTACTGACGTGTTTACGAATTGGTACCGGTCGGTACTTTTGACAACACTACTTTGCAGAACATTTGCATGAAATAGAAAGAACACATCCTATATACTTATACTATATATACATAATATAAAATAAGAAAAAGGCTAAATATTTCTTAGGCAAAAAGTAATAGCAATAAATAATACCAACAATAGACTATTATTAATAGCAAATACTTTGTAGAAAAAGAAAGCGCCTTTAAGCCTGCAAATCATCATGCAAACATTAAACATGCAGTTGTAGTTCTTTTAAGTTTTTGCATTCCATTGCATTGTCATTGTAGTAAAAGTACAGTTCCATGGTAGTGTTGAGTTTCCAAAATTGTGCTTTGTTTTAAGTCCACCCCTGGTTCTTGTTTGAATTCAGTAATCAAACTTTCCTGTAGCTGTTCATGCGGTAGAAATAGATAATTCAAGTGCATAACAACTTTCCCAGTCATCCTCTTTTTCAAAACCGAACCATCCACACCCACACCCACACACACAATGTCCTGCCATCTCCTCATGAGCTGAAAAGGTACTGTTGTTTGTTCTGCAAACACAGGACACACCTCGTATCCACAGAGACCGGAGCTCATGCCCCTAGTCCTACTGCACCTCAGGCTCGTAAAGAAGTCAACCACACACCTTCTTGCAACCTCTTGTGCAAACACATGGGCCTCCACCTGAGAGCATCCCTTTGCACAGCTGCTAAGAGCGTAGGGGGGATGGGGAGGATGAGATTACTGGACTGGCCTTGGGACGGAGGCGGAGACACTGGGAGTGAGTGAAGACTTGAGGGGAGGAAGGAACTTGAGGCTTTAAAACTCCACCAGCATTCCTGTCTTGCACTTTCTTTAGTAAAAACGATCTTGCAAGTTTAGACAAAACGGTTGTTCACGTTCGTCTTTTCGCATCATTTCACGCACGTCCAGAATTACCGGACATTTCCCGTCAGGACTGGGGCTGAACGATTAATTGCATTTGCGGTAATAATATGAAGCCCAAAAAGCGCATCCATCTATCATAAAAGCAGTCCATACGGCTCCACGGGGTTAATAAAGGCCTTCTAAAGCGAAACGATGCATTTTTGTAAGAAAAGTATCCATAATTTTAACTTTATAAACTAATCACTAGCGTTCTGCATTGATCTGGATACATTTGGAAATGATGTTGAAAAGTGCTTAAATGTAAGTAAGTAAAACCTTTATTTGTCCCGCAGTGGGGAAGTTGCATTTAGCAACAGCAGGGGTACATGGTAAAAAGTAGTACACACTAATATAAAACTAAATGAATTTAGAAAAATTTAAAAGAAATATTGCACGTTGGAAAATTGTACAGTGAAAATGATCGTACTGTGCATGCGTAAAACGTAATAAATGCTCACTGAGTTGATGCATAAAGTTTTTATGCTCTTCTTCTGGCACAATAATTTTATTTGCAAAATATCCCACCAATAACTGGTGCGTCCCGTTCGCACTCAATCGCATTGCCGTTTATGGTCTAAAACACAATCACTATCATGTTTTGTTGCTGGACAGCAATTGCAAGTTACAGTAATTTGAAGGAATGTTATATAAAGATTGTGCAAATTAACATTTAAGACAAAGAAAATTTCTGTTCAATTTTCCAAAAATGTCCAGAATTTCTATAAAAATTCCATGATTTTTGGAAACTTTTGGGAAATGCACCTAAAATGTTCCACTCCTTTGCATCCCTATCAAAGACTAAAGACCAAGACGTACAGAAAAACATGCATTTTCAAATGTATCCAGACGTATGTCAGTTATACCATGCAAGCGTCAATGCTGAAGAACTCTTCCTAAAAGGCACACCCGGTCCACTCATTAAAATCCAACCTCCCCGAAATCCAGCTAAAACCTTGACGGAGTCATCACACCAGGAGAATAGCACTCCTCGATGACAGGTCAGCCATTTCGAAATAAAACCAGGCCACACTCCTTCTGTTTAGGGACATCAGCATTAGAAAAGATAGCAAATGCTGATATGCCGGCTACTGTTTCCAAAATAAATGCGTCTTTGTGATGGAGCCGGCTGAAGTGACGTGAGAGGGGGTTGGGTTAGAGAGGCTAAAGTTGGCGCTCAAGCCCAATTTTGGCTGCAAATTCAAATGGCCAGGTGAAAAGGTAGAGGTGTGTCTGCCTCTCTGGTCTGGGGTTAATGGTACACCGTCAAGCTCCCATGGGAAACGAGGAGTCAATGGGGCAGGCTCTGCTGACGTGCCCCTGAGGAGACGGCACAAAAGACAGCGAGCAGGGTTCTTTCTTCTCCTGAAACCTGGCCTTTCCCATCAGGGGCTATGTACACAATGAGCAGACAGAAACGCTGCCCTCCTTCAACACCTACTTCACAGCAAGCCAACACGCACGGATATTTCTGAGGGACCCACCCAGATGACATGTGGAAAAGTCTCAATCTACTTGGATGAATCTCATTGCAATTATATATAGATATTACCGTATTTTCCGGACTATAAGCCCCACGCTTTGAACCTTGCGGCTTAAACAACGACGCGGCCAATATATGGATTTTTCCCGCTTTCAAATTTTTTTCATTCAAAAAAACATTGTGATGTGCTCAGTTTTTTGGCGGCATGTTTACCGTTTAGATTAAACGGTGCGCGCTCAAACTTCCCATCTTTCTGATTACGGTAGTCATTTTGTCACCCTCATCATGACGAAGACACGGAGAAACGCATATGATGCTGCTCTCCAGTTGATCTGGCTGTTGGAAAAGGAAATGGAGCTTAATGCAGTCCCTCCAGAAAAACGCGGGATTTTTTCTGTGATTGTTGCGGGCAAAAATCCTTGATTATGCGGCACGTTTTCTTAAAAAATACGATGGAATATGCGGGATATTTTTGCAATTTTATGCGATGAAATTGCGGGAACTTGCAAAAACTGCGGTTTTTGATGCAAAAAAGAGGAAAAAAAGATGATTCCCCCAAAACCCTGTTCTCACTAGAGGCAGAATTACTAAATCACAGAATATTGAAGTTCTCATTCTGTTTTATTTCAGACCTTCATCAACACATGGCTCAAAATTACAAAACATTGAGTCAAATAAGTTCTGTCGCTTTACAAAAGGAATATTCAACTTCTGTAAAAATGAATAAATAAAATATAAACATAAAATGTGTGCTTCCTGTTTAACAGAGGTAGCGATACAAAACAGACATATATACAAAACAGGCTGCTTTAAGCATCCTCAAATGTTTGGCGTCGACTTGCATCTGTGGTCCGACACGCAGTTGCATGGAGTGCAAAATAATTTGCCTCCACTATCATGTAAAAGAGCGGGAAACTGCTTCGCGCGCTCTTTTGAGCTTATTTTTGTTGGCAAATGAGAATTATTGGCGTGCTTCACCGCGGGGTTTACAGATGACGTCGTGTAATTACGTCACTTCATGAGGTTTCCATGGCAATAGGGGGAAAATAATGGCGCTTTACTTGTGTGAAGTAAACGCAACATTTTTCAACTTTCTGCTAAGATATATGACTTTTTTGCAATGAAAATACAGGGATTATGAAATCATGCTAGCCCCGCATATTTTTCTTGCTGAAATCGGCAATTTATGCGGCGAAAGTGCGGCGTATTTGAAAAAATTCGACCCCCGCATAAATATGCGGACTTTGGCAGATTATGCATGAAATCAAGCGATCGCATAATCGCGTTTTTCTGGAGGGACTGATAATGAGTCGATGAGAAGACGTTGGAAACAGCAGCGTGAGGAATTGACTCGGCGCAAAAAGACAACTAAGGGGCCGTTCGCATATCGCGCCTGCATAGGAAATAATGAATATGCGCCGCAAAAGACGCGATATGCAACATATGAGGGTGACAAAATGACTACCGTAATCAGAATGACGGGAAGTTTGAGCGCGCTCGATTTAATCTAAACAGTGAACATGCCGCCAAAAAACTGAGCACGAACATTGGAGATGTTTCAGCTGTGCAGATCCGACTGAAAGCCAAAACAATCGCGATGAAGTTTGAGGATTTTAGTAGTTAAAGCATGTGTAAAGTTAATTAGTTTCAATGTACCTGCGGCTTATTTATGTTCAAAATAACATTTTTTGAAAAATTCAGTGGGTGCGGCTTATATTCAGGTGCGCTCAATAGTCCGGAAATTACGGTATGCAATTATATGACCCAGACATTTCTTGGTGAGATTCACTCACTAATGGCATTTATTTATTTTTCCCCGTACAATAGCTGGTTGGATTTCACTGTGCGGTTCAAAACAACTGCTTGTTCAAATGCAGTGTAATCCAACCTGTCTGGGCCTGTCAATGAGATTATAAGAGGGGATGAGCCACATTTCAAAACCTCTCCATCAAAGTTAGTCATCAGAAAACGCTTCGGATACATCTAGTTTCCATCCATCCACAGCATCCCACAAAGCACGTCTGTCCAAGGAGTGTTATCATTAACCAGGGAGTTAGAACTCCACTGGTGAACTTTGTTACCAAGTGCTCGGGAAAAGTAGAGCAGAGGCAATAATAAACTTAATCAAAGAGCAGAGAAGATAACCGGGCTGTTGATTGGCTCACGAGAAGACCAGATCAAGGGTCTGTCTGAAAGTACAGCCTTCACAAAATGCATGTTGCATGACAGAGCTCTGACAAAATGGCTGCTTGGCTCATCCTTTGTGGGTTACCGCTAGCCTATATTTTGTTGTTTAGAGTTTGAGTTTTAGAAAACTTTTTGCAGGGATGTGAAGGCTCGTAATTGTCGGCGCATTAAGTTTAAAAACTTGCGACATCCTCATTTGGTGTTTGATGTGCAAAGAGTCTGTTTTGTCTCCATCAGCATTGCATAACTTGTCATAAAATGGGTAATGCCCTGTTATGCCGTCTTAGATTGCACTTCTGCTATAATCTTTGAACAGGGTCAGTGGGCAGCCGATGAGTTATAAAGAAATTTACAAAGAAAATCTAGGGAAAAGACCACTATATATTTGTTCCCCGATTTCAGGTTTTAATTCGTTTAAATCGTCGCCTAACGATGTCGGGATCGGTCACTTATGAGCTGCATGTCTGTGTTTGGGATTCAACTGCCTGTTTCATGGCTTGCTAAGGAAATGGCTTATCCCACAAGGCTGAGTGTGAGTCTGTTAAACCTCTGCTGAACAGGAAATGGTGGATACTGGATGTTACTGTTGTGATAACTATTGTACTGCATTAAGGGAATCGTTCATTAGAACTAGTAGTTTCAGTATGGTTTCATGCCATTTTGCCAGGTCTGTTCTGCTAATCTGTCTCTTTTGTTAGTGGTAAACGTTAAATACTTAATCGGGTTGTGCTCTAAGAACCTCTCGCCAAGTGTTTAAACGTCTCCAAAATCAGTGGAGGAAACCAGAACTTTTTCCATTGTTGAACCATGTGACCGTTTCGGCTAAGCCTGCTTGCCTTTGTTTGAAACTTGTAATTGTCTCTTCCTGTATGTTTTAACCCCTTTTATCCTTTCAGGACCTCACGATGTTGAGGGGTGACACCCACCCACCAATCTGTACCCACTCTGGTGCCGCCTCACATCTGATGGGGCTCTCTTTATCAGTGTGTGGGCAAACATTAAGGGGGCCTATAGAGATGGAAATGAGGCCTTTGCAGCCCCGCAGCCAAAATGCGAGTGCCCTAACGCCTCTACAGACTGTCGTGGAATTACAAAAGAGATTGTTCTGTAATGACAGCCATCCTTTGACTGCTACACTCAGGGCTTATGTACTTTCTTTCATTTCTGTGCAGCCTGATGTCATTCAGATTCGTCATTTGATGGTGGTTTCAAGCTAATTGACACTTGAAGAACAATGAATAACATGTTGTGATGTCCAGTGGATAACATTGTGCTTTTGTGCACCGTACTCCCAAATGCAGACTTTTAAGTTTTAAGTGATTCAATTAGACTAAACTTATTTGTGTAGAAGGTGACACCTAGAAAACTTTTTTTTAAATTTTTTTTTAATTTTTTTATAAGGACTCTATATGCACATTTTCATTTTCACCAGCGTTACGGACATAACGGTTCTGAAAGTCAAGTCAAGTCATCTTTATTTATATAGCGCTTTTTACAATGCAGATTGTGGCAAAGCAGCTTTACATTAATAAGAAAATGGTGTCATTGTGCAGCTTATTCTATATATTATTGATTCATTCCGTTGCAAATATCAATAGTTATTAGTCTAGTTAGTTTATGTATATCAGCACTGCAGAAAACAGTGACGTAATCGTCCGGCTCAGCTCAGTTCGCATACAACGACACCAAAAACACTGCTGAATATCAAGCAAGTGTCCCCAACTTAAGCAAGCCAAAGGAAACAAAACTCCAACAAATGGAGAAAAAAACCTCGGGAGAAACCAGGCTTAGTCGGGGGGCCAGTTCTGCTATGGTCAACAGTGAACACTTGTCCGATACTCAGGCAGAGTTACGGGTCATTAAACCGATTTGGAATCGCAACAGTCAAAATATTTTGAAATTATTTTGAAAGCTACGTTGACTTCTGAAACATGATGTTAGGCTGCAAATATTTAAATATGAGTGTTGTGTGCGGGGTGGCAACAAAACAAGATATTTTCAAGATCGATCCGTAATGTCACGCTGAATGATCGCATTGTAAGCTTTTATATGAATCGTCACCGATAGTATAGTTTACTCCAAATGGAGATCCAATACAGTGAAATAGAGTCCGCTTTCATCTAAAAACGGAAAACTTTTTATGCGTTTGGCCGATCATTTACATGACAATGGCTTTTGGTGGCAAACTTTTGAAAACGGGTTTTTAAAGTGGATGTTTTTGAAAACAATATCGTTATCATCTCCGTGTAAACTGCAAAAATGCAAACCTGTGATAACAATGACGGCATGCGCAAAAGCGTATTACGTGTTTAGTGTATCTATATTATTTTTCAGTGTGGAAATAAGGAGTTTTCTGTGAATGTGCAAGGCTTCAGATTTACTATAGGGAAATAACGAGATTAACATCAAAGTGCGGTAAAGTGTAAAAATAAGGTGGATGGGCTTGTGCGAGGTGTAAAAGAATGTGTATGTGTGCAGTTGTGTAGTCTTTCGTTACAAAGTGACATCTCCAGCTACTTGTCTTGCGTGCGTAATACAGCGTTTTTAGATGTTCGCGTGGATCAATGTGAACGGGAAAAGTTTTGAAAATGTCATATTTACAAAGAAAAAAACTTTCCCATTCCCATAAACAGAAATGAATTTGATTCTTTGGGTAAAAGCTTAGTTGAAGCTTTTTCTCGTGTGAAATGACATTTGGAAATTGCAACTAAATGTGTGAAATTTGAGAACTGAATTCTCTTGCATCAAGTTCTCACTTTTGGCTTGCTCTTTGTAGACTGCCTTTACAGCCTTTTGCAGGATGGTCAGCCTGATGCTAACCACCAAGCTGCCACATTTACAAAAAAAAAATTGTGACTTTAACGCTCGCAGCCTGCAAATTCTCCTCTGAAGTTCCAGTGCCTCCACCCCCCCGCTCTAGATGAATCGCTCCCTTGTAGGAGCGTGTCCTCAGGCAGCCGCCTATGTAGAGAGAGCCCTGCACAGCAACTCTGGAGCGCTACGAAAGGGAAAAAACAATGTGACTCTTATTTCAGGCAGGGGAGGGGGGGGGGGGGGTGTACGTGATGTGATGCTAGGGAGTCGCTTCGGCCCAGCCGAGAAGCCCTGCGCGTCAGCACACACTGGAGTGTGATGGATGACCCCTGCTGCAACCGCCGGTCTGGTTGTCACTCAGGCGAACGGCAATGGCAAACAGCTGGCAGCCTGGGGCTCGATTGGCCGAAGGGAGTCACATGGGTCGGCCTTTGGGGGCGGGGGCTTAAAAGTGGGTGGCGGACGGCCGTCACAGCACCAGTTGGCTGATGTTTTGGCCTTGTACTTTGGCCTGCATCTTTGCTTTTGGAGTTTAGGCCATGTAACATTGGAACAGAAGCCAAAAGTGGGCCAGAGGGGAGGAGAGGTGCAGGGGTGATTGAGTGAGAGAAGAGGGAGTGAGGGAATTCGCACTGACTGACGATAACATCGCTGTCAGAACTGGGCCTTCAAGGTGTCCAATAAGAGCTTTCACAAATCTTGCTTGAGTTTTTTTTTTTTTCTCTCTCTCACCAAACAGGCATTCTTTTTCAGGGGAGGAGAAAAGGCGATTTTGACAGCCACAAATCATGCATGGTCACTGCATGTCTGTTAATGTGTGCACATTTGAGCCACAGAGAGATGTTCTCAGCATCAGCTCGATGAAGGCTGTATTCTTCTTTGCTTTACAAAGAGCTCCATTATAGTGTGCTGTAAGAGGCATATCTGCCTAGTTCTCGGTCAAACACCCCTCCAGTGGTTTTTCTTTTCTTTAGTCTTTCAAATAAATGATGGAGAACCCACTGTGGTGGCTCTCCAGCCTAAAAACCTGTCCAAGCATATTATTCAGAGTGAATCAAATTGTCTTGAGTTTGGTTAAGCTGACTAAAACGTTCTACAGAGTGGTGCTGCAACGACGCGATTACGGCGACTACGAAAATACGTCGACGCATCACGCCGTTTACATTCATCTCGTGTAATGGCGGCTTCTGCTCCTGGGAACGGAGAAAGTTCCAAGATTGCGGTTATCAAAAGTATGGGAATGCTTTAAACAGAGGCCAAATAAAATGGTCCTTTGTTCCCTTTGCAGAACCGAAATGGCGTACCACCTATGGAATTGGATCTCTGCCAAATTTTTGCACGCGCAAGATCATATTTTGAGCGCGTGAACTGAGTTGAGGAGAAAATCTTCGTCTCGCAAATAAGAAAATTTTTCGAGCGAACGAAAATCAGTTTTGCATTTCAAAGAAGTTTATTTGGACGTTAGCGGACGTTCTCTTTCGCACGTGCAAGGTTTCAGTTGCTCGCGCCCGCTAAGCGCCGACCGCTCGCCTGCTCAACACAAACCAGCGTTACAATGTGCCAAAATTCCAGCCAATCAGAGATGAGGCTGCTCAGTTCTGAACAGACCGCGCGAGAGGAAAAACACATGGTTCAGGAGACGTTTGTTCAACGGCTTGAACACTGTCAAAGTTTTAAGACTGTATAGAAAGTCTTTGACACTCTTCACGTTAAAGTTCAGATGTCTTCCACTGGACGAGCACACATAATGACTTATTTTTAATCAAAATCAAATCGTATTATTACATAATGGCGTGTCCCAGTGTCTCTACACCTCAATGAACTGCTAAATTAGTTCTAACTTCTTGCGTAAAAAAAGTAATAAAAATAATCGTTAGAGTAGTCGACTAATCGGAAAAAGTAATCGTTAGATTAGTCAACAGAAAAAATAATTGTTAATAAATGCAGCTCTAATTCAGAGTAAATCAGATTGTCTTGAGTTTGGTTAAACTGACTAAAAGGTTCTGGAGAGTATGCACTAATCTGGTTTGTTTGCACATTTTTATTCACAATTAGCATCTTTGTTTCTCTTTTTGATTTGTTCTCTTCAAACGTTGTTTTGTACGAGGGAATCCCTTTGCAGTAATGGTGCATTCACTCAGATCAATTCAAGATGCGTGCACCGCATCGTGGGCCTCTTTTTCAGCATGGCTTGTAGGAGCTTGCCGGTTTAACAGGAGTGAAAAGGCCTGGAGGTACCCCCACTACACCTCCTCCTCTTCCTACTCCCTGTGTCTTTGTGTTCTCAGGTGTACAGTGAATTTAGAGTCAATTTCATGAAACCAGCAGACACACCCATACTTCAACGGTGCATAAAAGAGCGATGGTTATCGTACGTTGCTTTATACTTTTATCGCGAAGTTTGGCAAGCATAAGTCAAACCTTCAGTCATTTTGTGGCTTTTTAGATTCATTTTCCACTGTTATGCATACAGTCCCCTAAATAACATTTTTATTTGATGTTTGCATCACATGATATTAACTTAACTCTGTCATGGAAAATGGTAAATGTTTTTGAAACCTTGTGAAACAACATGCATTCAAAGTGTAGATTTTTTAGGACTTTTTTTTTTCTTTTCATTATCTACTCTGATTGCATTGAACTTAAAGTTAGATTTAAGAATTCTCAGCGTTTATTTTCGCCTCAACTGTTGATGCCTCCATTTCTCCATCCCACATTATCACCAGTGATGTTCAAACCGAAGTTTTCCGATGGTAGATGCGCGTTGCACGTTTACAGGACCCAAACATAATTCGGTTGTTCTGGTAGATTGTGCGAGCCATATACACACTGAGGTTTGGAGAGCCCTCTGTGTGCCTCTGGATTTATGGAGCTGAGCTGTCACTGCTGCCCCTCGATGAATGTTCCATTTGTTGCACAGATAGACAACTGTCAAAGGAGAACGGCATGGGCCCACCGCGTCCTTTCTGACATAAAAGCTGCCAACCCGACCAGCTCTGCCGAGAGGGAGGGATTGGGGGAAAAGTGGGAGGGAGATGGGAGGAATTCCCATGTGACTGCTTCCCAAGAGGATTTTTTTTTTTTTTCCATGTATGAATCAAAAGTTCCAGTTTTGCACATACTTTTAATTACTCAAAACATAGTCCAGCGGCACTTTAAATTGCACGAAGCAGATGTCTTCTCATCCATGGGCAGCACTCAAAGCAAGTCAGAGACGAGGGCCGAGGGAAAGATCTCTTGGTCTTCCTGCAGAAACATGTCTGCTAAATAAAGCAGTGATCATAACAACAAGAGGAGATTAGATGCTCGGATCATCCTTTCACCCGTTCCTCCACACCTCACGCACTGTTTAACACAAAGTAAGCCTGGGGTGAGCGTCCCCATGTAGTCTCACGTCATTGTGATTCTTTACATTCATTGCTCAAGGAAGAGTTTTAAAATGGCTGCCCTGTTTCGGACGGACTGGTAGGGACAGCGATATTCTTTGAGAGAGCTTGTGCACACACACCATCTGTAATGAGGGTGGACAGTGTATGCTTTTTCCAGGCAGCTGTCAATGGCACACTGATCTGTCAGCATGGACCCCGCATCTGCACTCCTCTGTAACTCACACCACGGCTCTCCACAGAAACCGGGCAAGAGCCAGCGTCTGTCTTCGCTTACAAGAACTCTATCTTCGCAAAACCAGCCTCTCTTTTGTGCGAGAATGCGGTTCTTTCTCTTCCCCCGCCATGCATATTTGCATGGATATGGAGATGAGCCTGAATACGAGGCTGTCCTGTCCTTAAACCTCGCCCATGTGAGCAGTCAACCGCTCTCGCAGTACCCCGCTGTGAAGTCTGACCAATCCAATGCACCATATGTGTCGTTTAGGCCCAAATAAAGACCCACCATCTGCAAAAAAGAAGGGTAGAAGACTTGTCCCTGTCGCAGGCACCTGTGAGGTGACAGCTGTGTCGTCCGTTGCCAAGGACCCCTCAATTTGCATGCTTTTTTACATCATCTCTTTACCTCTCAAGAGCCAGGAACTATCGAGCCTGCACCGCAGCTGAATCCAGAGGTCCCCCATCCCCCTTAAAACACCCAAAGAACATGTGTGTACCAAGAACCAGATCTTCCCTGTGCATCCTTCATGGATCTACCTCAAAGCTATTTAACAAGAAGCACTGTGTTTTCAAAGTGACTGATTTGGAAGCTTTGAATTTTTGGTTTTTTTTTTTTTGACTGAATGTGAGATGCTCGCATAGATACAGAGCTGGTTTGCATGAAGCAAGCTCGCCCCAAGGCAACGCAGCCAGGGTTGATTTGGAAACGCAAGCCACTTCCTGCGCAGCGCAGTTCAACTTGTTGCCTGTTGTGATGTAGATGCAACTCAGGTGCTAAACGATGTTTAAAAGAGAACAGTCGACCACACAGACGGGAATGGATTGATGCCACGACTTCATTTGTCAAAGTTGAAGCAAAAGTTTCTCATTCGATGTATTCACACCTTGCATTCAGTTTCTTTCCTGTTATTAGTCATGTTATAATGAAAAACGAGATGCGTTGTCTTGATTGAGGCATAAAATCACGTAGAAGGAATTTTGCCGCTGAGAAAGTAGCCGGGTTTGGTGACGTGTCTGCTTTTGTCCTCTTTGGTTTGTCCTCTTCTCTGTTCTGCTCTAATATAAACCATCATCTGTAAAAGGAACTCAAACCTCACTGGAGTTTCCACATGTTGCCACACAATGGCTGGTCAGATGATTTCAATTCGCTACGTCTTTGCTTTTGATTGCATCGCTGGCACTTCTGCTGAATAATTGAGAAACCTCCTGAGGGATGCTTGATTTTTGCTATAGCCATGTTTCTTTGGGCATTGGCATGTAATATCATTGTAAACTTTTATTATGATGGTAATGCCATGGGATTCTTTGAGGCAAATAGATGTCGCAACCATGGTCATTTTTAGTTTAGGGCTTAGCAATTATTTCAAGATAGTTGACATTTATAGCTGGCTTCCTGAATGATTACACAGTCAGTTTAATGGCACAGACCACCCCCTTGAGTATTGGGGGTTAATTATGTCATAGTAGAGGAAGAATGCATGTTAAGTATGTATCACGGGACTGCTTTATTGCGTTGTGTTGGCTGTGATGGATCTCAGTGTGACTGCGTTTCTTGCTTTAGGCCCACTTTGGGTGGAATTGTTTGGAAACTCCACCACAAAAGACTTGGTAACAAACTTTAAGTAATCATGTGGACAGTTGTCCTTTGTGGCATGGTCTAACTGTTAGTATCAGCCCTTCTGTTGGGTGTGTGTTTATGTCTTGTAGGCTGTACGGTTTGCATTGATAAGGATATGAGACCTCAGGGTGGTGCAGGTTCTGGTAACTCCCTCCATCCGTCCTCTACCCCCCCCCCTCTCTCTCTCCCCCCATCCATTTCTCTGGTGTTTAATAGAAACAAAGCAAACAAGCCGGGGAGTGAGCAGTTAACTTAGTGTTGTCTTTCAAGCTGCAAACGAGCAAACTGGCCCATCCCGTTTGTCTAGATTCTCAACTCTCTTTCTCTGCACCACATTGCCTTCTCTTCATTCATCAGTTTTTTTTTGCCCCTTTCTTTCAAACATTTCTATTAAACTCTACACCTTCCTGTCTTTGCACGGGACCCATCTCTTCTCGTTTTTTTTCACTGTTTTTTATCTTCGCCTCTCGCTATTGAAACTGATATTTAGGGGTGATGTGCTAGGCAGAAAGCAGCACTCTCAGCGCGCCAACTGCTCTCAAACACGTCGGTTCCTGCACTTGTCCGTGCCTGTCATCCAGCCCTGAAACAGAGCAGTAGCATTCTTTCTCTCTCTCTCTCACACACACACACACACACACACACTGAAGTGCTCATGCTCACACATGGAGGCGGAGGTAATGCATACACAAACAGGTTTAACCCAAAAATGGATGTAGCCTATACCTGCACTCCAACATAAATTTAGCTTAAATTAAACGGTTCCCTGGCATGAAGAAATGACATGTGACCTGTAGCAGTTAATTGTGGTTCATCGCAGGGCACCTCTTTTAGATTATTTTTTTTATTTTAAACTTTTCTCAACAGTCTAAGTTTGAATCTATTGACTTATCTAATTAGTTTAAAATCTTGCTATTACTGGTGCTTGTACTTGGGGTTAGAGATTTGAACAAACCCATAACCGTAGTATTAAACTTAATGGCATAACTTTGTGCTACAATAACAAATGGGAGTGACAGAGATTTAAGTCTCATTACTTAAAGGGATAGTTCACCCAAAAATGAAAATTGTCATATGATTTACTCACCCACTAGCCATCCTAGGTCTTCTTTCAAATGAACACATTTGGAGTTATTTTTAAAAAAATATCCTCGCTCTACTAAACTTTTTAATGGTAGTGAATGGCACTTCTGATTTTGAAGTCCAAAAAAGTGCATCCATCCATCCATGAAAGTAATCCATACGGCTCCAGGGGGTTAATAAAAGCCTTTTGAAGTGAAGCGATGGGTGTTTTGTAAGAAAAATATCCATATTTAAAACTTATATACTAAAATAACTAGCTTCCGGCAGACGGCCTACGCAAATCTTTCATGATGGATGAATGCACTTTTTTGGACTTCAAATTTAGGAGTGCCATTCACTACCATTATAAGGCTTGGAAGAGCAAGGATATTTTATAATATAACACTGATTATCTAGGATGGCTTGGGATCATGGATAACACATGATTGTTTTGATGCATATCTAGGACTTTACACTACCAATCAGAAGTTTGGGGTTAAGAATTTTGTCAATGGTTTTAATAAATCTCACCACGGCTACTTTTATTTGACCAAAAATACAGTAATAATGTAAAATGTTATTACAATTTAAAATAACTGTAATTTATTCCTGTGATCAAAGCTGAATATTCAGCATCATTCCTCCAGTCTTCAGTGTCACATGATCCTTCAGAAATCAGTTTGATATGCTTTTTTGCTTCTCAAGAAACATTTCTGATTATTATCAATGTCGAAAACAGTTTCATGTTTTTGTGGAACTTTTTTCTGGATGAATAGACATTTCAAAACTTTTATTTAAAATATAAATCTTCTTTTATAATTGTCTTTTATTGTCATTTTTGATAAATGCAATGGCTTTTATCAAATGTAATGCATTTGATTATGCACATTTTCTATTATTTTATTTATATTTTAGCATTTATTATAGGATTAATCACTGTTTTTGTTTTTTTGTTCCATGTTAATGTTGTCATAGTTTTTTATATTTTAAAAATTACGCCGGTGATGCATCAGGGATGCTGGCAGTGTAAAACTGGCCTGGCCTGCTCATTTCCTCTCATTTTTGTTTTTCTTTGACTATTGTGTGATTCACACCAAAGCCAATAACTGTTGCTGAATAGAGTCAGCATCTCGTCATCATCATCATCATCATCATCAGAGAAATGTATCATGGGAGAAGACACAAAGGCTGGGTGTGTTTCACAGGGCAGAGCAAAGAAATCCATCTTCACACACACACACACACACACACACACACAGTGGCGTGGCTAAAGACCATAGCAACCTAAAATGTCTCCTCCACCCAGGCCATTATACCTGCCTCTTTGCCTCTCAATTAGGCAGTCTTACCAGACACTAATCTGATAATCTCTGTCCTGTCTCTCTCATCCCATCCTCCATCTCTCTCACATCTCTCCTTTACTCGCCTCTCCATCTCCTCTCCATCCCCCACCACCAACGGCAAAGTTTCCTGTGAACTTTTTTATGATCATCTGTCTTCAGTCTGTGAAGTCTCTCTCTCATTTAAAGACACACACTCCATCACCCCTTCTGCACGTCTCCTCTCTTTTGAAAAGCTCCTGCACAAAGAGGATAAAGCTACGTAAGTCTCTCCTCCTCTTCATCTGTGCATCTCCGTATCCCTCCATCCTGTCTGCGGACGGCTAACAGACGTTAAACGGGACAATCACTGATTAGTGATGTAACAAATGATGCTGAACAACTCCTTGCTGGGTTTATTAGGAGCAGATCCTGACAGAATGTGCACTTTTTCTTTTTTTTTTTTTATAAGAAAAATTTAAAAATGGATTTAAAAACATTAGAAAATAATGGTAATAATAATAAAATACTTTTAGAAAATTTTAGTTCCAACAAATAATTTTTTTTTTTTTTTATATATATTTTAATAGCTGCAAGTTAAAAATAATGTACACTAAAATGTTTGTTTTTCTGTATTACAGTATACACTAGTTTTCAGACATTCAAACATAAGTTGAAAGCTGTTTCTTACTATAATGCTAATTATTACAAATAAAATATCAGTTTTAAATTTGAATTGGCATCCATATATGAAAGGAATATTTTATGATAATAATATAAATATGAATATTTTTTTTTTTCAACATTGACCCTCAAACCTTTGAATGGTATCACTATATGAATTATTATGAAAAAGTGATTTTACAAAAATGCTCCTTTTTATACCAATTTCCAAAGTTAACCCATCGCAAGTTTGATTCTGATTTAAGTTTCACAAACCTTCAGAATCAAAATCACGGTAAGTAACAAGAAGTGCAGTCAGAAAGTGAGTCAGATGTTGATTCAGATACTGCTCTGTGATTCAGTCAGTAAAGGATTTTCAGAATGATTCAAACTGGTAGTTTCAGAGTTTATGAGTCTAAGAGTCAGTTGTTTGTGAAGCGAATAGAAATCATACTCAAACATGTATCGCGATTGACGAATTTCTGCTGTATGTTGTTCTAACCGGTGCCCCCTAGGCCTCGATATTTTACGAACAAACATTCAAGGGAACGGCACTTTCTTGATTCAAAGCAGCCTTTGGGGAGAGATCGAGTTAAATTGTACCGTGACTGCAGGTCAAACTCCAGCCACTGAGATTGAGGTTGTCTGTATGAATAGCACAGCAAGTTTTGCAATGATTTTATTACTTTATAACAGATTTCAAGGTCAAAAGTCTGTGCCTCATCCCGAAAGAAAGTGTGTGTTTGTTGTGTGTTCATAGGCATGAATATTAAACTCCCTCTTTGTGGTCTCCCTGCAGTGTGAGCAGTGGTTGCTGACACCCCTCTTCAACCTCCGAACGGCAGCAGAGTAATACAACCTCGTCTGAGGACGGGTAAATATACCTCACCGTCCGGTCCGAGCCGAGCCGAGCCGAGGCTGCCTGTTCGCGTGAGCATCCTCACTGTTTGCACATGCAGCATGGACGACTGGCCTGCTTTATCAAGCCCTGCCCACAAGTTTCACCTTACCTCTTCTCCTTTCATTTCATCCTTTCATCCATGTCTATTCATCTTTTGCTGTTTTACAGTCAAAGCTATACTCGTACTGTATAGTTTGCCACACGTTTTTACATCCTTGGCTCGCATACCTTTGCTCTGTCATTCATCAAATTCATCAAGCGTTCCACTCTTTCGCAGCATGCATGCGGTCCATTACTGCAAAAACATTGAAGCTAGCTCGTATGCAGCTTAATGGGCTTTGGACCTTTTTAACATTGAGTTAGGTAAACAAAGCAGATGTGCGAATCTCCTATTTGTCAAGTTACAGGTTATTATTTTGCTTCATAAAAGCGTAGAAAGCCTTAAGCTTGAACTTCAGCTCATGAGACATCACATGCACTTCATATACACACTAACGTGCTCTGCATGAAGCTGGGATCTGTCAGTGCTGCGTTTTCTTGTTTGAAAACTCTCGGGCTGAAAACATGATCGTTTGTGGGTCAGGTAGGCCGGTTACAGACGTGACTTTGCATCAAGATGCATGAAGGAATCTGAAATATGTTTTTGTGCAAGTTGCATTGAAGGAAAAGAATTTGAAAAGATGTAAAGACAAAATACCAGACAAAGGCCAAGCTTTGAAATAAATGGAAGTAGAGTACAGTTGTCTTCAGATCAAGCGTTGATAAAGCTGTGCGACGAGAAAGATAAAGATGGGAACGGCCATTGTCATGAAACATTACTTCATAATAAGGTCTTAAAAATTTTTTTTTTTTTTCATTTCATTTTTCATCATTTAGCAGACGCTTTTATCCAAAGCGACTTACAAGGGAAGCAATTAGGGGTCAAGTGTTCAGTCATGGTATTGAAGGTGGAGAGAGTGCTGTTTATTCACAATCCCCACTTTCAATTCCTGCCAGCGTGGGAATCGAACCGGCAACCTTCAGGTTACAAGCCCGACTCCCTCACCACTAGGCCACGACTCCATTTTAAGCCAGGCATTTGGTAATTTTTATAGTTAAATAAAACTACCCAGCATGTTGGGCAAACATTTAACCCAATTGCTGGGTTTGTCCATTTTCATCCCAACTTGTGTTGGTTTTAACCCAGCATTTGTTTTTTCATAGTGTAGTTAACATGAACTAGCATAATATTATATATATTAATGTAAAGTTAAGTATCTAAATTTATTAATGTATACTGTTGTAAATTATCATTTAGTTTGTCTGTAATACATTCATTTGTTTAGTTAGTGAACTATAGTGAGTATTATAATAGCTAGACAGTCACATTAAGTAAGATGCTGTAAACGCATGCATTAAGGTTTTGTGCTGTAAATTTAGCTTCGGTCCAATGCTCAGTTTCAATGAGAGTTGCTAGCTACATTTTCGCTGCTCGTTCTGAAGTGTTCTCAGGTAGCAGGGTCAAAGGTCAACATTCTCTTCTGTAAAACAGCTGTGTTATCTAGGGGAAAGTATGATGCTCCCAAAGACACATTCTTTTACACGAAATGCAACCAAAGCTCAGAATTATGTGTGTATTTATAACAAGCAGCCTTTGACTGTTATTCATCTGGTCTCACAACTGTTAGTACGACTAAACCGAAGAGGAGATGTGCTCAAACTAACCACTGACTTCTGTGATTCTGAGCGCTCCTATGAGTCATTGCCTATTGCTCAAGCCATGCTTTCGAGTGCCTGCAGTCCCCCAAGCTCAGACTTGTGGCGCATTTGTTAAGTCGCAGAACAGGACCAAACGATTTATTACGTACTGACAGGCCATGGAACTGTTATGACAAAATTCATTAGATTAGATCAAATTTAATGCTCTCAAATAGACAAAAAGTTGCCTTAACTCTTCCATCATAGTGTGATGTGTTGTTTCACTCGGGTTTTTGCTTGGATATTGAGCTGGTGGTGACACATGGTTGTGTGGTGGTTGGGCCTGAGGCGCGTCTTTGTTAGGTGAGGCAGTCTGTTATCCACCAAAAACCTGTTTGAGTGGCTGCCGGTCCAGAGATGGAGACACAGAGTTCTCAGCATAAACAGGCGCAGTTTAGCTTGTAGTTAATTGAATTAAAACAACATTGAGATTTACAGTGTGGGAGAATCCTTTTCAGGATTAAAAATAAAAAGTAAACTGTTATAAACAATGTTATTTTTTAATATTGGATGTTAAAATCAGACCAGATAGGCATAAACTCTTCTGAGGGTGTTGTTTGTTGGTGGGTCTTTATAGTGCATTTGTGTGTGTATGTGCTCGGCCACCCATTTTTATTTTTTGCTTAGCATATCTGTTTCTGTTCTGCTCTTGGGGCATTGAACTGATTTTTATAGAGGAAGTATTTAATAAGAGGCCTGTTTTTCTCACACTACTAGAGTTAGGCTGTTTTGGTCACATGTGATTAATTGTGGAAACATGGTGCTGTAAATATATTGCCTGGTAGTTCTTTGGGTTGTCAAGTTCAGATTACTCTCTGTAACACTCTCACATGTCTGAAGAACGGCCGGATCCCTCTCTTACGCGTCCTCCAAAGTCGCTTTCGAGATGGAGACTTGCCACAATCTACTGGCATGAAGCACACAAGACCTGAGGGTACATTAGCTGTAGGATTTACTGATTTTTAATCTTATTAATCTGAATTGGAAACCTGACACAAACATGGGTACTAAAACATATCTAGTAGGGGTGTGACGAGAGACGAGATTTTTATAGTATTTTTAAGACGGGAAAATAGTCTTTTTATTCAACTGAAAATCATAAAATGCAAAAATGTTGGTGCATTTTGAAATCAACTCGTAATGCATGTCATTTTAATGAATTATTTGCAGTAAAACAACATGCAAACACTGCTAAACGTGTCGCTTCCATTTTGCGCGAATGAAAATGCGCGCGATATGTGAACGGCCCCTAAGAGTCTGTACAACCTTGGCGGAGGTGTACGGCATAGTTTTCTTACAATGTTCACATATTGTTTGTGTCTTGTGTGTTATTCTTGCGCCAAAAACCAAAATGTTTCCACACAAACGATTTGAAAGTGGCGGGGGCATCTTGAATAATAATTTCACCCTCACACTGATAGCACCTCGACGAGAAATCTCGTCACGTTTTAGTCTCGTGGTACGAGATCTTGTCACACCCCTAAATATCTAGAAATACAAATTTCCTTAAAAGTGTATCATAAACATTGCTGTTAATCTCTGTTTCAACACCAACAGACAGCCTCACTCGCATAGACATCACAATAGGGAAGATTTCGTGCCGACTTTAACAGGACACATGTCAAATTTGTTGTTTAATTAGAGCTTTTAATTGTCTTGGAAACTCATTCGTGTGGATCACGTAACAGGATTTACCCGATTGCTGTCATTTTCACACAATACACACAGATAAGGAGAAATGTTTGCTTCTGGACATTTCTTTTGACTTTGGACTAAAGTCTCATTGTGTTTTGCCTTGCTCAAAGCTAGTTTAGTAGGCCATTACATTAAGATAAGAGGCTTATTCCCATTTGAGCCATCTAAGAAAGGGAGGACACTGTTAGTTTTTGGGATTCACAACTGCATTTTCTTACGGTTGGGTCTCGAAATATCCCGTTCACACAGCGACTTACAGTGGCGTCTCGAATACTGTCTTCATGAATGTGCAACAGGAGTCAAGCTCATACTGTGAAGCTGCAGCGACATTGACCAAAGCAATATCAAAGATGGTGGCGTCCATAAAACTAAAGTCTTGTCTCTTTTGACACGAGAAGAGTCCAAAGCGTCGAGTCTTCACCAACTGACGGCAGCTTTTATACCAATGTGGTGTAGAGCAGAGCATGCAAGTTTTGCATAGAAGACAAAACTGATGGGAGCAGCTCTGGTCTAGAACAGTGACTAGATCTAAAACCTGAGATGAAACATTTTTTTTTCTCCATATAGTCGACTTCACAGTTCATCAATGGGTTGAATGTCCAAACTGTTGTTTAAATGCAGCTTCAAAGGGCTTTACAAGATCCTCGCTGAGGAATAAGTGTTTTATTTAGCAGAACAATCAATAATTAAAAAAAAAATTATACTTTTTAACCACAAACTACCACTTATAGTTAACTATAACTCATTTTCTCCTCTTCAAAATTATCCGACATTGCTGTTTTACCTTTTTTGTAAAGGGCTTTGACTTTAGTCTTTGCACGTTCACTTTGAAGACACTGGATCGGCACTTTCGCCTACATCATACACAGGGTTGGGGAGTAACAAAATACTTAGTTACGTATTTAAAATACAAAATTTGAGTCACTGTGTTTCATTAGTTACATTTTAAATGGGTGGTAATCAGATTACAGTTCCATCTGAAAAGTGTTTTAGATTACCAAAGTGATTACTTTGAGTTTTAATGTCATTTAAACAGCGATTGGTGCAAACATTACTCTGACCGTCTGAACACGACTGTTCAGTTTCATGTTTTCGACAGTTGTTTGAGTCCCTTGTAATTGTAAAAACGGTAATTGCAACTTTTGATCCCACAATTCAACTTTTTTCCAGGCAATTGCCGGTTTGCATCTCACAATTCTGATTTTTTTTTTTTTTTTCAAAAATCCAAGATTTAAACTCACAACTATGTTTTATAAAATCAGAATTGGGAGATATAAGTTCATAAAGTTATAAAGTCAGAATTACATTACACAACTTTTTTCTTGCAATTGCGAGTTTATATCAACTTCTTTGCTTGCAATTCTCACTTTTCTCATTATTGCAAGTTTATATCTCATAATTTTGATTTTATAACTTTATGACAATTGCAACTTTATATCATGCAATTCTGAATAAAAACTCACAATTACCTTTTTTTGTGTTTGTTCCACACTTAATTAGTATTCCAAAGTATTTAGATTAAGTTGAGTAATGCAACAAAATACGTTGCAAATGACTTTTTAAAGCATGAATTTTGTAATCTGTAGTGAAATACATTTTTAAAGTAACCTACCCAGCCCTGATCATACATGACTTTTACGCAATGCGTGGCACATCGCTGTGCAACGTGAGGACCTTCAACCCATCGTTCCCTGGAGAAGTCCATTTTATGTAGAGAAATCCTGGAATGTTTTCCTCAAAAACCTCAATTTCTTTTCAAATGAAGAAAGAAAGACATAAACATCTCGGATGACATGGGGGGTGAGTAAATTATCAGGAAATTTGAATTCTGAAGTGAACTAATAAGGCTTAAATACAGGACTCACTTCCATATTCAGTGGCTGGTCTTATGTAATATTCAACAGTCAACTCTAGGGCAAATGACATTCGAATGAGCGGGAGAGAGTGTGATTTACGTGAGTAAGAGAGGGAGTACTAGTAATATTCCTTCCACTCTATCCTAGTTTGGCCCCAAACCAGCCCCCTTTCTCTTGGTCTTCTGTAAACATGGTGCTCTACTGATACCCTGATCTTTGCCCTTAGAGAGTGAGAGAGACTTGACGTGAAAAGTTCAAGCTGGCAGGCTGCACACGACTCCATAAACTGAAACGAGAGGTGTGCTCCAAATGTTGGCGACCGAATGAGCCGCCTTTGTCATCGGGAGTCAGTTTGTTAGAGGAGTTGTGTAGCTCGGCCTGGCAAGTCAGGGCAGGAATCTGGCTCGAAAGGCTGTAGTTTGAGTCGCTCAAACATATGATTGGTAGGAAGGATAGATAAGAGCTGGGAGAGAATGACTACTTTGAAACTGTTCGTTTACACCAAGAGCTTTGGATGTTCAGTTACCAGGAGTGTTAGCTAATACTTATTTCACACAAGAGAGTCTGCATTTCTCCCGTTTCCTTTTGAGTGCTGTGATGTAAAGGAAGACAATGGAGGCTGTAATAAACATCCAACATATGGTACCTGGATTTACAGCAGTCTCAACCCTCTTGCCTCATTGCAGACTACTCTACTATTTCTCAATTTAACCACAAAGCAGATTAACCCCTTTTTCAACTTTCTCCTGTTCGGAAATAACTTTTATATCTTCATCCTCTCCCTTTGTAAAAGCCATTCAAGATCGGTTCGCTCCATGCAATCGGTTTACTTTTGAAGTGCTTGTGTCGCTTTTGTCAGTTTGGCTTGGAGCTGTTGTCTGACAGCCATCCTCGACATGCCCAACCCACCTCGGCTCTGTCATTTGCATCCCAGAAGCCAGGCCAATTACTTTTAATAAAAGCTCCTCCTGAATGTTGGCTGGAGGCATCTAAAAGTCTTGTAATGCCAAGGTTTTTGACTAAATTGCACATTGGTGACTTGAGTTTTTGGCGAGAGGTGGATGCCTTGGCTTTAGGCCCAAGTTTTAAGGTAAATTTAGATTAGGAATGTTTCTCCAATAAATAGTCAGATGCTATTTGTACTGTTTGGCAGTGTCACATGTACAGCCCGTGGTAAAGTAGAGGGAAGGACAAGCCGTTGACTAAATTTCAATTGTCAAGCTGAAACCAACTTTTTGCTTGAGCTGATTGGTCAGTTGTGTGGCATCACTAATGCACAGGGCTGGGTAGGTTACTTTCACTACAGATTACAAAATACATGCTTTAAAAAGTCATTTGTAACGTATTTCGTTACATTACTCAAGTTTAGTAACTTAATCTAAATACTTTGGAATACTAATAAGTGGAACAAACAAAAAGGCATATGCAAGTTTTTAATCTCACAATTCTGACTTTTCCCCTCAAAATGACATGATATAAAGTTGCATTTGTGAGTTATAAAGTCAGAATTATGAGATATAAACTCGCAATATTGAGAAAAGTCAAAATTATGACATTTAACTCGCATGCTAAATTCACAATTGCAAGAAAAAATGTCAGTATTGTTTATAAGTTTATATCTCCCAATTGTGATTTTATAACTTGTAATTGTGAGTTTAAATCTTGCAATTCTGAGAAAAAGAAGTCAGAATTGTGAAATGCAAAGAGAAAAAGTTGCAGTGACCAGTGAATTATAAAATGACTCACAAACGACTATCACAAAACATGAAAACATTGAAAACATGAAACTTAACTCTTTTTCAGACGGTCAGAGTCAGAGAATCACCAATTGCTGTTTAAATGACATTAAAATTCTAAGTAATCACTTTGGTAATCTAAAACACTTTTCAGATGTAACTGTAATCTGATTACCACCCATTTAAAATGTAACTAATGAAATACAGTTACTCAAATTTTGTATTTTAAATACGTAACTAAGTTACTTGTATTTCGTTACTCCCCAACCCTGCTAATGTGTTGGCCATAAATGATAAAGCAGTGGTTTTTAATTCCCAGAACAATCCCATCCCCATCCAAATTTGCAATAATTAATTGGTAGAATTACAGAGGTTTTGCGGCAAATACCTTGATTTGTTTTAGCTTATTTTAAATCATGTTGAGGCCTCCTATTTGGTGATGAACCACTGATTTGAACTTGCTAGTGTCAAAATTGCCATTTATGTGATGCAAGGCCTGCACAAATGCGCACTTGCAGAATTACAAGAATTTGAATGCTTAGAGTGTTAGTTTAGTAAATGTTTTAGCTACTTATCTTATACCTCATTTAAGATTTTCCAGAAGAAAACAATGGTTGTAACTAGTGGCTAATTCTAAAAAAAAAAAAAAAAAAAAGGGTTGTAAAGAAATGCTTACAATGTAGTCAACCTCAACACATTTTAGAATAGTGTAGAGGCTTTCTGAAGATTTCAAGGTAGGATGAAAGAGGAAAAGAAGTAAGGGACAGATGGAAGACAAAACAAGATGGAGAGAGCCAGAGAGAGGGAACAGCAGAGGCATTCTTGCTTGCTCGGTTTGGCACCGTGTGAGGACTTTTCCACCCTTGTGTGCTTCTGACTAACACAAAAACACTCAAGAAGCTCACATACAATCATACATACACGCGAACACGTCCTTGACATGTTCTCAGCTCATAGTCTCACAAACTCATCTCTGCTTTCCCAGAGTTTGTCTTTTGTTTGACTTGTTTTAACAAGGATGTGCTAGAACCTCTTTCTATGTGTGTGTGTGTGTGTGCAGGATAGTGAGAGTGATGGGTGGGAACAGATGTAGTAACAGCAGCCCCCCAACTCCCTCCACCCCCACTATCTCCCAGCAAAGGAGCGAGAAACTTATGACAAGTACAACTCTGTCTCACTCACTCACTCGCGCCCCAAACCCCCACCCCAAATCCTTGCACAACTTGAAACCTGCCCTGCTGTTGTGTAATCCCTCGTCTTTCTACCTCTAATCATCAACAGAACCCAACAGTATCTCTCTTGACTCTCCACACCCATCTCTACGAATACAGGTTTTCCCTCCTTTCCCTATTCCCACTGTGATGATCTTGTTTTCAGTGTCTTTCTGTTTTTCCATTCAGTACATTATACTAGAGTGTCCCCCACCCCAATCATCAACCGCTTTTCACTTTCCTGCAAAAAACGTCCCGCCCATCTCGAAAACATCCTATCAGAGGAGCGGCTCATCTTGTCTAATGAGGGGATATACAGCCACGCTTTCGTGTGATTGGTGGCTTGTATATAACTTCCCTTCAATGCACTCTTTAAGTTACCGGATGAGGATTTTTATTCTTGTAAAAAGTTTTTACTGACCTTTACATTTGAAGTTATAATTGGTAAAATTCTAAAAACTCTTGAGTAAAACGTAACATTTTCCTTGCACATCGCAATAATTATTTTCGAAAAGTTTTTAGTTACATTTTTGGGGAGCCTGAGCTAACTTGCCTTGCCATAAAATTAGATGATATCTTAAGAGACTTACTGACTTTGACAGTCCGAAATCGCATGGGTAAGTTCTACATTGGAGGAGTAACAAACTTTATGACTGTTTATAAGGCCGGAAAGTCTGACATCCTTTTCTATTTTGTTTTTTATTTGTTGTCACCGCACTGAATTTTGGTTGATGAATGCACTTGTCAACCCCCACTTTGGTTATTTTGAGAAGTAAGGACTCAGAAGAAGAGCTCTATCCGTATTTAGCTGTAGTTGTACGGTGGCTAATCGAGCAAGGCGCTTTCAGCAAGGCTGTTTTTGGAGGAATTTGGTTTACCTCCATTTGGCTACAAGGCACATGTGAAGTTTCACTTATTGGTGCAAAGTTGGCCATCCCTGATCATATCTACCATGTTGTTATGGTCCAGCCAATAGCAGATCGTGTCGTCCAACTGCCTCGACACACACACACACACTCGCATTCCCTTATCCTCTCTCCAAAAGAGGAAGCAGCCCAGACTGCAGAGGAGCTTCCTGTGTGGTTGTGGATGGGAAACGGCAATTAGCAAAGAGAGAATCTTTCGCTCACTTGTTCTTTCTACATCTTTTTCCCCTCCCAACTCTTGTCTTTCCCATTCTTGTTTTTGACATTTAACATCTAATTTTAACACATTAGCAATTTCTTTTAGTCATTAGCACACTTGTTGCATCATAACCTTGCTGCCTTTAAGGCAAAAGTTCCTCTAGCATCTCTCATCATCCCCTCAGGAATGAATCCCATCTTAAAAGTAGCGCTTAGACCCCCCTGCTCATCCAGATTAGCATCCACTGCCATCTGCCAGGCCGACACCCACCAAAGCAGATATGTGTCTGTGTGGTCGTTGTCTGAAAATCATAGTTTCATAAGCTCTGTTCAGTTTGCCTATGATGTTTCAAGTTTTTAAAACCAGTAAGATTTGTTTTTTCCTGACTTGGCTTGGAAAGTCATAAGTTGCTTGTTTCACAAAGATTTTGGTTGCCAAGAAAAGGGAATTCAGTGAAATAAAGCCCTGGGTATAATTATTATTGTTATTATTAATATTATTTTAATGCTTACGTTAGTGTACGCGTGCAGTCGAACACTCAGCCTTGGAAAGTATACTTCATTTGACTCGTACAGTTTTGTTCGACGCATGTGCAGTTTTGAGTAATCTCTCGCCGCGAGTTCTAACAAATGTAAACATCTTTGTAATCGCTGTAGCTTGCATGCGTTCCCATCTGTTTATGCAGTTTTTCTTTGACTACCCCCCCAGGGCACAGTTGCCACCTTGTGGATAAACTAATTACTTCAAAAAATGAAATGTGCATGTGTGACCTGCGCGGTTACAAAAATCCGAAGGTGCGTGTATAGGATGCACGTATTGTCTTGAAGATGAAATTTGCGTCAAGCGCACCGTATGCTGACCCTCGTTTGCTTTGGGCTTTAGGGTCCATTTACAGAAAAACAAAAACTCGAGGCATGCGCAGTGGAATGGAAATAAACGCAATGTAAAACTGATTTTAACCGAAGTTTATAGAACGCTGTGTCCTGTGAGAGACTCTGTTAAAGATGTGACAGCTAGTGCATGTTTACATTAAAAAAAACAATGGGAAAATGACCAAAGTGGAGTGCAAAAACATGTTCTGTGTGAACGACTTCTAAGTGTGGAAGGAGAATACAGAATGAAACTTCAGTGTTCGTTGTGACATCAAACTTTGTGGATAATAACACTTGCGTCCGCCATACTCGTGTGGTCATGAGACACACCGCCTCTCACTTGTGCTCTCCAGACAGGTGCTGGAGCCATAAAGCACTAAGAGAATGTGTGTACTGTGCCTCATCTAGAGAGCACACATCATGTTCTGCCGACTAGGAAAGGCCCTGTGTGGTGCACTCACTGTACAGTACTCATTCCGCTTTGGATTTAGCCCCTAAGATGCTTTAGACAAGGAAGCTGTTCTCTGGTCACAAAGAAAGTTGATTTTTACCATTTATGATTTTAAGAGACTGTCTGAATATAAGCTTGACTTTCAATGCACTCAGAGCACCTTTGGCTTATCTGCATATGGTTTTCTTTTTTTTTTTTGTTCTCTATAGTCATGGAAAATTCAACGGAGGAGACGAGAACGGAATCCGCAAATTGCACCCTTACTGGGGAGGAGGTGGAGCAAAACGATGATGTCCAGAGCCCCACAGAAACACAGACAACACACACAGGTAGAAATCTATCCATCGGTCTGGCTATCTGTCTGTCCATCTATCTATAGTTCTATATATTTATCATCTGTCTATCTACCTATCTATAGTTCTATCTGTCTATTGTTCTATCGATCGTTCTATCTATCGACCTACCTATCTATCGTTCTATCCTTCTGTCTGTCTGCCATTAATACAAAGGAATTAAAACATCCACAGAGGGTTCTGCCAGTGTAGAGGAGGAAGGAAATGAATGGGAGAATGGACAGAATAGAGCAGATGGAGAGATGCATGTAGCCGATGGAGTGGACTTGTCTTCCATTAACTCCATGATGAACACTGTGATGAAAGCAGCTCAACTTAACGGCGGAGTAGACTCCGCCCACACCACGCCCAATAAGGCGCCAGTCAAAAGCCCCAGCACCAACCGCAGTGGAAGAAAGACCCAGGTAAGAGGTTATGAAGAGTGAGGGCGAAGGTCACATACATATTTGCTAAATCAAATACAATCAGAAAATAGAAAGTGTCATGTATATGTGGATTTACATGTATACCTACAATTAAAAAAAAAAAAAAAAAAAATATATATATATATATATATATATATATATAAAAAAAAAAAAAAAAAAATATATATATATATATATATATATATATATATATATATAAAACAGTAAATTAGAAGTAAAGCAATTTATTAAGTTTCTATATTTTTATAAAAGTTTTAGTATTTTGGCGAACAGATGTAGCGTTGATGTCCTTTTTATTGTCAGAAACAAGATCTGTTTGGGGTTCTAAAACAGAAAATATATTTATGATCCAAACTAAACACTGATTCATAATCTCAAAAAACAAAGTCATACTGACTCAGTCCCCAAATGAACCAATCAGACGAGCCTTGGCTGTGTTCCAATTAGCATACTTATATTATATAAAAGTTTGTACTTTGCAGCTGATGGGAAAGTTGATAGTTTTGAGTATGTAATGAGACCGTGTGCCACTGTGGCTTACTACCACGGCATTAAAATTGCATCTTTGCGTTTACCTCTAATGGATAATGGAACACACTAATCCTAATCTTGGCACACTATTTTGGATTTTTAGTGAACTGGGATACAGCACTAAATGAATATCTGGTGCATATACGTGTGTGTTTTTGTGGTTAGAAGGACTTTATGGATGCAGCATCCTGTTTTTAAATGAAAAGTGACAAATGGTCTTCTGGCATCTCAATCCACCTTTTGTCCTCACGGCTGCATCACATGGCTCCCATTAGAGCATGCAATTCATCCCTTAACACTCCTGTGCGGGAGCAACAGGTGTCACTTTTAACCCCTTAGCGCTCCTGTGGAACTGTGTGGGGGTGGGGTGGGGGGAGTTCAGGCTCTGAACTTTTGGGTCCAAGCCACCCTCCCCCCTTAAGAGTGTTCCTTCCCCAATTGAAAAACGTACCAATCCTAGCATTGTTCTTTTTTGGCATATTTACACAGTCCTGTGTTCGGCAATTTTTGCCTGGAGGACAATAGCAATAAAATCTCTTGGCTGTGAGTCACATATAAAGACCAAAATAGAAATTTGAAGGTGGGATCTTTTTAGCCTGTAAGCAGTTTTTCACCTGGAGAGGCTGTAGCCTAGTTCTCAGGCCTCTTTCACTCCTTTTGAGGAAAAGTAAAGAAGCTTACAGTGAGTTGTGTAATTAACTGGATTAACTGAGCATAAAGAGACGCGCCAAAGTGCAGCACAAACAGGCTCAGACGAAACCAGTTAAAAAAGAAGTTGCTAACAGGTGTTAGCTCAGGTGCACCTCACGAGTTGTAACCATGCATAACAGCAAATGAATAACATCCTCGTTTTGAATCAAACTGTGGAGATCATCCTTGGAAGACTGCATTTTGAACCATCTCTTTTGCTCACCAAGGCTTCATTTATTTGATCATGTTGTGAACATTTAAAGTAACATGCTGTAATTTATTCCAGTGCTCAAAGCTGAATTTTCAGCATCATTACTCCAGACTTCAGTGTCACATGACCCTTCAGAAATCATTTTAATATGATGATTTGCTGCTCAAGAAACACGTCGGATTATTAGCAATGTTGGAAACCGTTGTGCAAGTTCAAAAGAACAGCATTTATTTGAAATGGTAATCTTTTATAACATTATTAATGGCTTATGTGTCCCTTGTGATCAATTTAATGTGTCCTTGCTTTTCATTTCTATTAAAGAAAAATCTTTATTTTACAGTGTCTAGTTACTATGATAAAAACTAGAAATGATGCATAATTACATGCAACAAACTTAAAGTACATGTAGTTACTTACTTTAATTACAGTGTAACAAAGACACCTTAAAATAAAGTGTAACCAAAAAATCTTAGGTACCCCAGACTTCGGTCGGCAGTGTATTAAGTGTAATGATAGCGCAATAGCCCAATTTATGATCTCTGAACTTTAAGCCGGTCAGTATGCCTTAATTTTAGCGATTAAATGAATGGTACTTCCTTTATATGATGAAACTATTACTCCCCATTAAGGTCAAAAAAGCAAACATTGTCTGTGAAGGACAATTCCTCTCATAACATGCTGAAAGGTAAATACAGTCAGCTTTAGCAATTGGCTCTCTCTGGTCCTGAACTGAAGCCAAGAAAAGTCATAGAAAGAAAACAAGCTCTACGCCAGCGTGCCATCAGAGGAAAAGGATGTGCTCTTCTCTTCCTAGAGATGTTTTTGAAGATTCCAGTCTAGCTGAACCGCTTGTGTTTGTAGATCATGTGGGTGTCTATTTAGAGCTGAATTAGTGATGACTCATGCGCCTTCTCTGTTTTTATATATATATATATATATATATTATGAGATATCTACGCACTTACTCTATGACATCACGTCATAAGTATATAAGGCATTTTGTCACGTGACCGCATCAGATCTGTCAGAACAGGAACTGGTCTCACTGAATGGGGCAGCGCCGCTATGTTCAGTTAATGATCTGCCGTATAGTCGACAACAGCGTGAGGAAGGCAGCGTGCGTGGTGTCGGTTTACGCAGATTTCCACTCAAGGTGAAAGGGGAAGCAGTTCTCAATCCTTTCATGATGCTCTTCATGAAATGCACAAAGTCTCACATTAAAAACGCAGATCATCTTCTGACTCACGATTCAGAAGGACTGCATATTTGTTGTGCAGCGGTGACTGATGGAGCTCCTGGGGTTGAGCAAGTGTTTATTTAACAGAGCGAATTTAGCTCAGTATCTCACACGTACATGTTCTGACAAGACGTTCAAGGTCAGAAGACAAGGCCTCACTTCCTGCCTCCTGCATATGGGTTTTTACCCACGCGCTTTCAACGATGACATTTGGGGTTTATACATAAAGACTGGCTTTTATTGTTTATCATTGAATGTAATGTTATTACAACAGAGGTATATTTATACATTTTCTAATATACATATTTTGTGGCTTTTAGTATGTGCTTTATTAGTATTAGCTTTGAGGCCAATCCACTCTACACTCTTAAAAAGAAAAGTTCTTTATTGGCATTGATGGTTTTAATGAAGAACCTTTAGCATTCCTCAAATTGCTCGAAAGATTCTAAAATTATTCAAATGTTCTTCACACTCAGGAGAAACAAAAATGGTTCAAAAATAATCACTGAAAGGTTCTTTGGGGAACCAAAAATGGCATTTAATGGCATCACTGCAAAAAAAAAAAAAAAAAACTTTTGGAACCATTGTTTTTTTTTTAAAAAAGTGTACTGTTCAAAAGGTTTTTTTTTTCTTGAAAGAAATGATTTTTTTTTTAATAAAGTAAACCACATTTATCAAAAGTGACAAAGACGTAAAAAGACTTTAAAGGGGAAGTATAATACTCCTTTTAACAAGATGTAATGTAAGTCTCTGATGTCCCCAAAATGTGTTTTTGACGTTTCAGCTCAAAGTCCCTCAGATTATTTATTGTAGCTTGTCAAATTTGCTCCTATTTGAATGTGAGCAAAAACACACCGTTTGTGTGTGTCCCTTTAAATGCAAATGAGCTGCTGCTCCCAGCCCCCTTTCCAGAAAAGCGCAGAGCTTTAACAGCTCAACAACAACAAAGCTGGAGAATCTCACGCAGCCAAAATGAGGATTTTCAGTAACGGTGTTCAGCCTTACATTGTTCAAACCGGAGTCGACACTGATGGAGAGACTCAGGAAGAAGTTACAACTTTTAGAATGAAACTGGACGTTTCTGAACGATTTGTGGATAAATTTATGTAGTTGCTGTGGAGTTTTGTTCAAATCCAGCGTTGAATTGACCCTCGTTTGTGAAGCAGTCCATCAACAACACTCGACTACGACAACTCTTCTCCCTTTGCATTGAACTCTGAGCATTGTAACTTTTCAGATGTTGTTTATGCTCAAACAGCAAGATTAAACACTAACTAAAGTTAAAAAAATGAAATTATAATCAACCACCCCTTTAAATAAGTGCTGTTCTTTTGAACAATTCATCAAATAATACTGCAAAAAGTATCAGGGTTTTCTCAGAAATATTAAGCAGCATAACTGTTTTCAACACTGATAATCAGAAATGTTTCTTTAGCAGCAAATCAACATATTAAAAGGATTTCTGAAGCATCATGTGAGTAATGATGCTAAAAATTCAGCTTTGTCATCACGTTTTAAAATCATGTCAACATTTTTGAAATGTACGTAATTGTAATTTTTCGCAATGTTACTGATTTTGCTGATATATGCAGCGTTGGTGAGCACAAGTTATTTTCTTTCCAAAACATTCAAAAATTTGGGGTTGGGAAGGTTTTTTTTTTTTACTGTTACTGTATGTAATAGTGTACTTAGAAGAGGCTGGCAAACTTTTAGCAGATATATACTTTTGAAATATTTGTTTTTAAACAGACTCTGGTGTGCATCCGAGTCCTGAAAACAGCTTTCGTGCCAACCAGACATCAAATTTGCGTCTGCACCAAATCTCTGCTGTGAAATTGCCTTAAATCACCTTTTGTCACATAATATAACACAATGCTGCATGTATGCTATGGAGATTTATAACTCAGACATTTTGCCTTGTGTGTATTTGTTTCAGGAAGCCAAAGATGACAGCGGGTGTATTGTCTGTCCGCTGTGCGAAAAGGGCTTTCAGACCCAACACCAGCTCACCATGCACATCCGCCAGGTAACATGCACACATTTATTCAGTATAATGTTGCATACAAGTCTGTATGCAAGTCAACAAACATGGCATAAAGTCAAGTACCATTTGTAGTACCAGACAAGACAATTTATTGAAGAACTTGGCCTATAATGTTAATTAACTAATTGTGTTAGCTGACCCAAATTTCCTTTTTCCAGCACAACACCGATAGTGGGAATTCGGACCACTGTTGCAGTATCTGCGGGAAGTCTCTGAGCTCGGCAAGCTCTCTGGATCGTCACATGCTAGTGCACAGTGGAGAGAGACCCTACAAATGCTCTGTGTGCCATCAGACTTTCACTACCAATGGCAACATGCACAGGTGAATCCTGGTTTTCAAACAAAATGATTTGCATTCTGCAATGTGGGGTCAAGATGTGTCCCTTTAGGTCGAGGATTTTGAATGGCACATCAGAATTTATCTCGCTTTAACAGGAGATGGCATTTCTCAAAGACAGCATGAAACTGCACCCATTTAACCTCCATGATGTAATAAATTTATGAGGAAAATGGAAGATTCAGTGGGAAATAAAGTCGTAATAGGACTTCAAATCGGGAAGTAATTAGATTTTGTTAGGGGGTGAACATTTATTGGCTGTAATACTATTGGTTAATTGGTTTTATTCACCCATGAAAGTTTCAAATAACACTTTAAACTAAGCTATTCTTTAATGAATTGTGCAAAAGTTAATTTTCAGCTAATAGTTTAATTATCCTTTTATTACTTTGACTGATGATCGAGTTTATAATTTCATAAACACACACACCTTTGTGAACTATCGATTATTCAAATTCAGCTCGTCTTAAATGCAGTGATGGAAAGCTGTGAGTAAAATGTGCCACTATACGTGTGGTTTAAGGGAAGGGAGATGTGCAGGAGTTGCTCCCTTGTGTGTCATCGTACCTTCTGCTTAAATACTCAACACAGAGCTGTAATCCCAAGTTTAGCATTGACTGTGTCTTAGTGGATTTAATATGCATGTTTGTGAGCAAGCAAAAATAAGTAATATGCAGTGGCTTTCATGCTGATAGAATTTAAAACATAGATATTTACATGTTATGACGAAATGTGAGCGGTACAAAAAATTTCACCATTAAGATAGTGTTCTGGGTGGTTGTCAGGGCGTTGCTACGGGGTGTTCTAGGGCAGTGGTTCTCAAACCTGTCCTGAAGTACCGCCAGCACTGCACAATTTGCGTCTGCCTGTTGTATCTTGACACACCCACCTCAGGTCTTTCAGTCTCTTCTGATGAGTTTATGAGTTGAATCAGGTGCGATAAATGGAGACATACAAAATGTGGAGGGTTGGGAGTTTGAGAACCACTGTTCTGGAGTTGCTAATGTGTTCCAAGTGGTTGCTAGAATATTGCTATGCAGCAGCTTGAGTGTTCTGAGTGGTTGCTAGTGGTTTCTACGGTGGTCTAGGATTGCTCAAATGTTTTAAAGGGTTAGTTCACCCAAAATGTAAACAGCGTTGGAGAAGTCTTGACACTGGTAATTAAATCGTTGTCTATGGAGGAATCGGAGCGCTCGGATTTTATCACCTTTTTTACTTATATGGCGCTTTTTACAATGCAAATTGTGGCAAAGCAGCTTTACATTAATAATTGGCAAATCATTTTTGGCTGCACAGCAGCTCCCAAAGAAAATGGTGTCATTGTGCAGCTTATTCTATATATTATTGATTCATTCCGTTGCAAAGATTTTTGTATATCAGCACTGGAGAAAACAGTGACGTAATCGTCCGGCTCAGCTCAGTTCGCATACAACGACACCAAAAACACTGCTGAATATCAAGCGAGTGTCCCCAACTTAAGCAAGCCAAAGGAACCAAAAAAACCCCCAAAAACCTTGGGAGAAACCAGGCTTAGTTCTCCTCTGGCCAACAGTGAACACTTGCCCGATGTAATAATGTAATGCTGGCAATACTGTGTTAGTTGCGTTAAATATTTTATCCAGTTGAATTTCCCAGAGATGCATGCTGGGCTTTTTGGAGAAGTGAAAGCTTGTTGGTTGATTACATCCCTTAGGCCTCACCCCGCCTTTGACTGCGTTGAAGAGTTGCCCAGAGGATGAGTGTGCCACAGAGATAAATGAAGAGGCGTTGGTTTGTTTCTGTATGTTGGTGGTCATATGCATGTGCTACTGCTGGGGTTTGTCAGCTATGTAGCCTTGCTCTTGTTTAAGGAGAGAGAGAGCTTTGCAGGAAGTGAAGGGTGACTTTAAAACACCTCCCCCACTCGTCGCTTCCCCCAGTTTTGGTCATGGTATCTTCTCCCAGCAGGCCTTGCTGATGGAGGAGGTAAACATGAACTTCCTCCCAAGGTTGATGGTGAAGTGCATACTGTGTGTGTGTGTGTGTGTGTGGACAGCTCTTAGCAGTTGTAGGCCTGCAGGGTAGGGTAGCTTATATAGATGCTCTGTAAATCGCAGTTATCTGGTAGTAAGCAGAATTAAAGTGAAACTGTGGGGCAAAATTGGAAATATTACACTAACTTTGATTTGCATGGAATGTGCGGCTGTGACGGATGTGAAGGGAATCTGGTTTTACTGCATCAGCTGTAACTGACCTGATAACATTTCCTCATCTTTGAATTTTTTTTCACCCATTGTTGTCATCTTACAGGCAAAAATTCCCACCACTCAAAAAGTTTAATTGTGATTTGTTGTGAATTACATAATGTATGTTAGAATATACATTCAGTTCTTTTTTGAAAAATATTTGAGCAGTGGGGGAAAGTGTTTTTTTTTTTTTCAGCCCTTAAATAAGTTGACTGATAGTTTTGAGGCCTCATGCATGTCCGAGGAAGCTGTCCATGTAATTGGCAAGGAGGTAGCCATCTTGTGCCAAAGCATCACATGGTTAGAGGGGGGCTGGGAGAAGGAGGGAGTCCCTGTTGCCATGGAGAAAGGTCACAACTTGAGAGTGGGTTCTGATTGGCTGCTTTTATTTGCTTTAACTCCTTCAGTCTAGTTACTCCACTGGTTTAAAGGGGGTGCCCTTGCTGTGACATTGCTTGGAAAAGGTGACTTTCTGACACCACAGTGCCCTCTGTCTGTGCTCTGTGGGAGCACGGTGGAATGCTTGGATTGGATGGAATGAACCTGTTTATGCATCAACAAGTTTTATGATCCTTTACAGATTAGCCAGCCTGCTCATGAAATGACCATATTGACATCCTTCATTCAAGGACGGGAAACTTCAGCCTATGAGTTAAAAAACGTTCCTGCAACATTACTCGTTACAGTTTAAATGAATTGAAACTGCTCTGCAGACTCCGATTCAGTCATGTCATTGTTATAAACTTGCAATATTCAACTAATTATTATTTTTCAGTGGATATGTTGTCATCCTATATGAGGTTACAGTGGTGGTGATTTCCATCCAATCACAGTTTGCTGACTTGGCAGTGTTGGTTTTCTGTGATTGGTCAGAGGGAAGGTCAGAGTCCAGAGCAGAGATATAATAGCCTGTCAGGTCCTCACACGAGTGTCCAACATGCTGCCTGCTATTAATAAACCACTGACTGCAGAGTGAAAACTGAGACCTGCAAGACCATGGGATGTCTGACCTTTTTCACACTTGCACATGCATCCAAAGTACTTTTACAAGATAAACTTTTATAGGTGCACTTAGATAGAGCCCTTCCTGGACACATCCAGCAGACACGCTTCATTTAACATTCTCCGATCGTACAATAAATATAAATCTTTTGGTTTCTGTATGAGTTCAGTGAGAGATAAAATGAATAGTGTTTGTGATATTGGCCAACAGTTAAGTCAGGCATCTATTTATTTGGGCCTCTACTTCCTATGTGTCCTCACTGGTTTCTTCAGGATCTCTCTGGAAACTAGACTTCAACTTCTGGCCCTCTCCATGCAACATTACCGCTCTCTTCCGCCGATCTCTACCCGCCATCTTGGACTCCACATATGCACATATAGAGGCTGCAGATAATTGCAGAAGTTTCCAGTCCATTAGCGTCCTCCCATTACAGTCATTTCTGTTGGCTCCCTTTGGGATGAACAGGGGTTCCTCTACCCTAGATTTCTAGAATATTATCCATTAATTACTCATCCATCAAACCAGTGGGAGGCAGCTGGAAATGTCCTTAAGATGCAACTACTTCCCAAGCATTTGTTCCACAACCATTAACAATGCAGTGCCCAAGCATTTTTCAGAGATGTATAACAGAATCATTCGTAGTGATCTCTAAACAATATGCGACAGCTGGTTTGTGAACGCATGACATGCAGTTTTAAAGGATTTTGTTATCTGTTTTCAGACACATGAAGATCCATGATAAGGATACCGCCAGCTCCATTCCCAGCAGTCCGACTCTGTCTCCACCTAAGCGACGACGTCCCTCTGCAGCTAAACGCAAACCAAGCCACGATGAAGACCGAGAGAAGACAGAGGAGCCATCCAGCAAAAAGGTAAGTGTGGATCCATCATCTTACCCAGTGCTACCTGTGCGTCAAGACATTGTTCCCAAAATGCTGACAGTAGCCTGTGTGCTGCAGGTCCTGGAGGATGTTGGGGCAGATGAGCAGGGTGTGAGCAAAGGACAGGAGGAAGTCTTGACCTGTCCTATCTGCTTCAAGAGCCTCGCATGCAGAAATGACTTTGACACCCACATGGAGACCCATCCTGACACTACACTGAGGTACAAACACATGCGTCAGTGCATGAACAAAGCACAATCCTGATTTATGTCTCAAGTATTGGTGTGAAGACGCATGAGTTTCATAACTGACAGGCTTGGTAACAAAGGAATGTTTAAGGTTCGATAATGGAACAGTTCTAGCCCTTCCTATACTCGGTTTTCTGTTCAGTATATTATAGCTGTCCATTAAGCTCAGACAGGAATGTTGTCCCTTTGTTCGAGGTGAGAGTTGTATTGCAGGGGGACGCCAGTAGCTGGGGCTTTAGGCTGGATCCCTGCAGTTGCTGGGAGATGTGGTGGCATGCTTTGTGCTGGTACAGTCATAATTTAACACATCCGAAAACAGAGGGGGCAACTCCTTGCTTACTAATGCGAAGCGATTTTGTTTCAGTGGGATTTGCCTTTTTTCATTGTGCTACATGTTAAAAAACAAAACCCATTTGTTTGGTTCAGAGAGAAATCTTCCATCTTGTTTTACAGGTTTGGCCTTCTAGGTGTCGAAGTTTGGGTTTTAAGCTATATTTGTTTTGCTTATTGAATTGTTATTGGCTGAGGATGATCATACTTGCATGACTGTAATCCTGTCGACGTGTCCCCCTCCCACTCGTGAGAGGCCTAAGAGGTTCTTCCCTCCCCCCGCATGTGGCCCCCAGGCTTAGGGCAAGGGAGTGGCACGTAGAGGAAAGAAGGAAAAATGGAGGGGGGAGGTACCACAGAGGTTGTGTGGCTGGGGGGAATTTAATGAGACACAGAAGGAGACATTAGCAAGATGCATTCTGCAGGACATCTCTGTAGTAGTATGTGCATGCAAGCGTGTGTGTGAAGTGGTAGCTGTATCCTTGGAGACGTCAGTCTGTAGACTAGTTAATGGATAGCTTTATGGCATGGCTCTGGGTGAAGGAAGTTGGCAGGGCCTGTCTGAGTTTCAGACCAGAGTTATTGTTGTATGGAACTGCTGCAAATTTAGCACTAATCCTGTGTAATCACAAGAGCTAAGAGTGCTAGTTAAGAGGATATAGACTGCTGTGAATTGGGTTCCACTCTGAAGAGTTCTAAAAGCAACAAAATGACCACACTCGCACGTACAAACAGACATAAGAATGCTTTTCAAGGTGCCGACGTGTTATCTGTCTCACCCAAACAGCCCTTCCAAGTAAGACAGCCACTCCCATACATGCATGCTGTAATAAAATGAGTAGTTCCGACTCTGAAATCTGATTGGATGAGCCACATTTGAAGGCATTGCGAAATAGCCAATAGGAAAACCAGCATCCCGGACAGGGAATGTTTTAGTGTAATTATAGGTAACAGTGCTTGAACTCTTTGTAACAGGAAAGCTAAATTTTGCTTCTCCATTTTAACTACCATGATTTTCTCATGCAAATCTGAGCAAATTTATAAAAGCATTTACAAGCTGTAATCTTTAACCTGTTAGCACTTTAGCTCATTATGCTTCTCAGGTGGATGCGCTGCTATGCCTTGTGTATGTCAGTGTGTATGTCTGCTGAGATAAAAGCAGCTTATAGTCCCTATGGATACGTCTTCACCATGATCAGGGGCAGGGCATGTGACAAGACCAGTGCACAGACATTAGCCAGCTGTCTCTTGCAGCACCCAATAAACACAGAACTGGATCCCTTTGTAGAATAGAGTGTGATTATTATTGACTTTGGTATTCACTTAGGAAATACCATATATATTTTAGATGTCTGTTTTCACAGGGCACTGTATTTCTTGAAGATTTTGGGCAATGATAAATAATATTAATAATAATAATGACTGTGTTATTGAGCATGAATCTATGCATATACAACATGCAGATTAAGAATAAATAATGTGTGTGGTGTATCTTGAAATCAACACCTTACATTAGCGTTCTGATTCCTAGATGTGATTTATGCTGCATTTCATTCCGGACACACCGAAGTTTGCTCCGCCACAATGCAGCTACCCATAAGCAGCTACCCACAGACCCCAATGGACAACCCTTTATTCAGAATAACCCATCCATCCCTCTTGGCTTTAATGATCTGGCTTTCATCGACTTTTCATGTCAGAAGTTCCCTCGTATCGCCCAGGTAAAAACCATAGTCAACCTTTCTGTGGTTAAACTGCACAATATGTAAAAATTCTTAGTCTTGAATGTAATATATGAGTTTTGTTAAGTTTCAGTTTTATTTTAACCCACAGATTTGGTGTGAAACAAACCTTCGCCGATGTACTGGCAAATTTCATCGTTTTGTATGTGATGCATGTGATAAGGCATTCCCTCTTAGTTCAGCTCTGGACTTGCACAAAGCCTCACATGAGACTTCCAACGGCACCCCAGAGACAACTTCAACCTTAATTATGAAAGATGAGCTTCCTACTCCTGAGAAAAGCGGCTTCATGGACTCCCTGGGCTTGCAGCACATCTCTAAGATCAAGCCTGCCCCTTCAGAAGAGGATGCCCTGCAAGCCAAGCTAGATAGCATCCGGGTTATCCATGTAGAGCCAAATCAGTCCAACGTACCTCAAGAGGATGGACTTGTTGGAGGGGTTAACCTGTCTCTTGTAGACCCAGCGACTCTTCACGGTCTGTCCCATCAAGAAGCTCTCAAACTGCTGTCCCTTCAGCCTTTCCAGACAGGTTTTCTGGTGCAGCCGGATGGTGGTATGGTGGTGAAGCCTGTTTGTGGTGAATCCAGCATGGAACTCGCTGATATACAGCAAATAATCAAAGTAGCTTCAGCTGCTCCTAATCAAATCTCTCTCCCACCCTTATCCAAGGCGCCTTGTAGTGCTGTGCAGTCGGGCTATAAGCAGATGCCTCCACTCAAGCCAAAGCCTTTGGTGGCTCCCAGAACCAGTATGGTTGCTTCAACTCCACCACCCCTATTGAACACCCAGCAAGCTTCACTGGGCTGCATCAGCCCTAGCCTCCCACCCCCTGCCAGCCATCCTCTCAAGACGGCTAGGGATCTCTCCTCCTCTTCCTCACCCTCTTCTGCCAACAACCAGGCCTCTACAGAGAGGATCCAAATGGAGGCAGAATGCATGGGAGATGCCCATACCCCAATGGACATGGATGAAAGACATATCAAGCAGGAGAATGGCAAGTTGGAGGAGACCACTGGAAAGAAAGGAACATCTCAAAAAGGCTCATACCCCTGCAGATTTTGTGACCAGGTCTTTGCATTCTCTGGTGTTTTGCAGGCACACATGCGATATCATTTGGGCATCTTACCCCACCAGTGCAATATCTGCGACTATGTTGCTCCAGACAAGGCAACATTGATCCGTCATTTGAGAACACACAGTGGTGAGCGTCCCTATGTCTGTCGGCTCTGTCATTACCCATTTACTGTCAAGGCTAACTGCGAGCGTCACCTTCGCAAAAAGCACATGAAAAGCAATCGCAAGGAGATTGAGAAAAACATCAAGTATGTTACGTCGTCCACATCCACTGCAGATGTGCTGGAGCAGGCTGGGACTAGTGAAACTACCTGCCGCTTCTGTGGGGAGGACCTAAAGACATTCCGAGCTCTGCAAATTCACTTGCGCACACACAATGGCTGTCAGCGAAAGCCATTTGAGTGCAAGCGTTGTGGAGCAGCCTTCCTTGCCAAGCGTAACTGTATCCATCACCTTCTGAAACAACATCCAGAGGTCCAAGAGCAGGATATTGAAGAGCATATAATCACTCTTCTAGCTTCATCAACCCAAAATAGCCCAAACCCATCTCCTCTCAATGGGGTTTCTCCTAGCACTGTGGTGCAGCCTATCAAGGTTGAAGACCTTAACTTCTACAATGTAGATATGGATCAACCTCTGGACTTCTCGAACAAAAGTCGTGGGGGCAGCAGTGAAGGAAGTGTGAGTGGATCACCTGGGATCAAAATTGAGCCTGTCTCCTATGACTCTTCCATGGAGCCCATTGACCTTTCTATTCCTAAGAATCCTCTGAAAAAGCTTAAACAAGACATTGAGGCTGCATTGCCAAGACAAATTAAGAAAGAACATTCATCCATCAGCATACTTGCAAAGGCTCTTCAGGGAGATAAGTCCATTGATGAGAAGTCCCAACCGCTTGGGTGCTACCAGGTCCCTGTAGCCTTGACTTCCCTTACTGGCAGCACTAATGTTGCTGGAAGGCCCTTGCGCCTAAAGCCCCTGCTTCCTAAACCTTCCTCTGCTGCTGTGAAGGAGCTTCCACCACTGGCATCCATTGCTCAGATCATTTCTTCTGTTTCTGGTGCCCCCGACCTTCTAAAACGGGATAACACTAACAGCCTTCAGGCTGATTCTGATACACATGGTAAGCAAGAGTCACCAGATACATTGACAGAGGAGCTTTCCCTAGAAAGCTCCAAGAAGAGGTCCAGGAAAAGGCCTTCCAGCAGCATAGCGAAAGAAAAAACCTGTGATGAATGCCACAGACCCGAGTATTGATTTGGAGTCTAGTGGGGAGTTTGCAAGTGTTGAGAGGATGTTGGCAAACACTGATGCCAACAAGTTCAGCGCCTACCTTCAGACTAACACAATTGAGTTGGCAAGAAAAGGCGGGCAGCAGCCAGGCGATAGTGACGAGAAAGAAGTGAAAGATGAGAAACGCCTGCCAGCCCAGCAGACTGTTCAACCCCATCAGTCCAAAGGGAAGAAGAATGCTTACTCAAATTCTGTGCAAAAGATGACTTGCCCCTTTTGTCCCAGAGTTTTCCCTTGGGCCAGTTCGCTTCAGCGCCACATGTTAACACACACAGGTGACTCTTATGTAAATTTTTACAGACTACAGCACTACATGGGTGTACAGAGCTAAAATACACCTTCTATGTTACCCCTTATAGTATGTTTAATAATTTTCTTCCTTTTATTTCGAATTTCTTATACAGGTCAAAAGCCATATCCTTGTCCCCAGTGTGATGCCTTCTTCTCGACCAAGTCCAACTGTGAGCGACATCTTTTACGCAAGCATGGCATTTCCAACCGAGTGCTTAGGCGCAATGGTGTTATATCCAAGTCTAAGGAAGCAGAGGAAGGCTCACCAGAGAGTGCAGGTAATACCATATATATATATATAATATATATATATAAATATATATATATATATATATATATATATATATAATTGCAACTTTATATTGCTTATAGTTGGTGGTATCTTTTTAACTGTTGATTGACCATTGAGGTTAAAACTGCACTTTATTACCTGGGTTATAATTTGTCAACTTGTATTTTAGAGAGCACATCTGAGACAGAGCTTCCTGTGGGTGAAGCAATGGATCTCACAAGATCAGACCCTGAGAAGTCTGTAGCAACGGATGCTGAAAAAACCCTCACCAGCTAAGCCGACAGAAGCAGCCGTGGTAGAGTCTCTTCCTCACCAAGAGGAGGAGGACCCAACAGCCCTCGAGTCATTGAAGCACAATGACCCAGAAAAAGAGGATGGCGATTCCCATAGCAATAACACCCTTGACTTGACGTTTGTCTCTAAGCCAAAGGACTTCAATATCACTGAGAAAGACCAGCCACAGTCCTCCCCTGCAGCAGATGGTGACATTTCTGACAAAACATCCCAGGAGGAGTCCAAATTCACCTGCAAAACTTGCAAGAAGAGTTTCCGCTACGCCGCTACCCTGACCAGACATGAGAAAGTTCATCAGCTGGATGTAGCATCAGACCCAACTAATGGACTTGCACAAAGCCTCACGAAATCAGGTGATCCAATTGTGCCTTGTGAAAATAAGAAAGAGGTTACAGAAGAAGAGGCGGAGAGCTCAAGGAAGGGCACAGCTGAGAACGAGGGAACGGGCAGTGTGGTGGAGAGTGGGTCGGAGGAGGATAAGGAGGAGAGGAGCGATGAAGAGGGAGCTGCAACTGAACCAAAGAGCGCTGAGGGAGAAATGGAAGAAACTGGCAGCAAGCCAGACAAGAGGAAAAAGGTGTGCAATATATGCAACAAACGTTTCTGGAGTCTTCAGGATCTCACCAGACACATGCGCTCTCACACAGGTAAAGAGTAATTCATTCATAGGAACTGACAGCTTTTGTTTGATAACTAAATGTTTCTTCTTAAAAGCTGAGTGTTTTTAATGCCTCGTTTCTTCCAGGTGAGAGGCCTTACAAGTGTCAGACATGTGAGCGCACCTTCACCCTTAAGCACAGTTTGGTCCGACATCAGCGTATCCACCAGAAACTACGTGGAGTGGATAGTGATGGTTCGACTTGTGGGCTCGCAGGTGGACCCGATGAGGAGGGCTTCAGTGGGCGGTCGGCTAGCGAAGGTGAGTGCACACCTACAAGCACCAATCCACCCTCTGAGAATGAAAGTGAAACAGCAGACACTGTGAAGGCGGAACCAACCTCGAAGGACAAAGAGGCCGACTGCGTAGCCACTGTACCAGCTGTGGAAACCTCCGTGACAGGACCCGCACCAGCAACAGCGACACCCAAAGAACCTCCAGCAGAGGAACAAGCATCAGATTCACCCACCTCGTCTGACATAGAGCCGTCGGAGGGATTCATCCAAGGCTTACTGGAGATCCACACCAAGCCCACTACTGAGCACATTTTGCCCACCTCTGAACCGCCATTGCTCGGGGTGAAGTGAAGAGCGACTCTTTCTTAGTTTGTCTTTATGTTGTGAAACATTGTGCTGCAACAAGAAGCAGTGCCATATAACAATAGTACATTGCAGTGAAAAAAAAAAAAAAGCGATGACTGTTTCCAAGTGCCTTTCTACTTTTTTTGCTATATCTTTATCAGCATTTATCATGGTCTAAAGTTGATTTTTATAGTATTTTACAATGATCGTTATGGTTTTTTTGGAATCCTGAGAGAGCTACAGTAAGCAATATATGAACAAATTAGTATATCGTATTGTACAGTTCAGTGACAGTGAAAACCGTCTTACGACAGCAGGTTTATACCCTATTTGGCGAAGGCTGAGACTAACAACGGGACATATTTTTACCGAGAGGCTCGCACCCAAGTGCATAACTGGAATACGCAATGACGACTTGTTCACCACAGGGCTTCTTCGGGGCTGTTTGTCCTCCCTCAATTTGCCAGTAGTTTCCCCTTTTGTGTAAAACCTTTAACGACGAAGGCTTTCAGAGGTGTTTTATTACAGTAATGAGCTCTATTGTTCTGGGTGCTGCGTCATGTCGAGAATTTTGGGGGGAAACAGCCCAGCAAAGATCCGAGGGTCATACTTGGAAAGGTGTTCGACAGCTATCACGTAAAGTATATGGGCAATGTTTGCCCAAAAATAGGTGATGAATGTCCGGCTGTGCTGATTGTGTCAGATGTCCTTAGCATTAGTATTTTGTTTTTGGCACAAAGGGGGCGTTTTAAATGAGGGAAGGCATGTTTTTAACTTAAGGGCTCATGAATTTCTGTCCCTCAAGCCCTATCTCAGCTACTTAAGAACACACGCAAAAAAAACTCACAATAAGGAATTACAGGAAGCCCATGAGTTCTGATGTACTTGATGAAAATATGATGAAATTTGTACCTGTTTCCAGGGTGACTGTCTTCCAAAAACATCACTTTGTTTTTTTGTTTTTTTAGCCTTACTCTTTCTTCTGAGCTTTAGGCAAGTGTCTCACTTGGGCTCATGAACTAGAATTCATGGTGTACTTGAACCCTGTCGCCCTGCTGCCTCCTGTCAGGATGTGTCGTCCTGCAGCGCTCCTCAACTAAGAGGACTCCATGTCAATCACATGTTCTTTTGTAGTTAGATCTCTTTAACCTCTCAGTTTTATGAACTTGTGTTGTAAAGAAACCTCAGACACAAACAAAGCAAACCTCAATGGGCATGAAGAGTGTTTGAAATCGCATGGACTGGTAAGCATCTTCAAATATAAGTCTCCCGGTTTCCTGGAGCAGCCATCTACCCAAACGGATGACTTTCGATCTGTACGCCGCCAAACTCTGTGCGGTTACGGGAACAAATAAGAAGGCAAATGAGTGGAAAAAGAATATTGAACCAATTGTGGGGATGGAGAGAATATGCCCCCAATTGGATACAAAGTTGTGTGCGCCCCCTAGTGGTGAAGATCTAACATCTCCGCTCGGGCAGGAGACTTGTAGTATCGGATGAACTTGAATGCAATTGCAATCGCTTTCTCAATCTGTGTATTCCGGGACTTCTGCTTCTCCCGATGCCTTTTCCTGGGTTCATGTGAGTGTGTTTTGTGTTGGTTATGCGTGGAAGTGGTTGGTTTCCTGGTAAGAATGCTCACAAACTGTTTTTAATGTATTTATTATGACCCAGTGCGGGTGAAGAAGTCAATGTGGAGAAGCCATGTATTAACATAATTATGCTGCATAAAAAAAAATGATTCAAATTCAATACTTAGCGTCCCAGCTTTGATCTGGGTTCTTGACGACGATGATAATAATCACTTTTGATCCAAAAGCTTTATGTAGACGTTTGTATGCATTTATTTTTTTTTTTAGAATGTGTGGTCTGTTTCTGTTATCTTTATTATATTATGATGATGATGATTATGATTATTTCAGTTTGACAGAGAGATACAAGTTGTTTTCATTGATATATTCTTTTATGTATAAAACTGTGAAATTTACTGTTATTCTGCTATGGGTGAATCTGTAGGGTAGTTTTGCATGATAACCTTTTTTTGTTGTTCAGTTATAAAGTTTTTTTTTTGTTTCCCCCTCCTGTTTTCGCCCCACCTGCCCCCTCGCTCTGTCTCACTCTCAGGGTTCGTACAAAAGGCTTTCTCAAATCATCATTTTCCCATTTCTGTTTCTTCACCTATGATTTCTGAATATGTTAAATCGTCAATCACTACTTTTTTAGCACTTGACTGTGAATTCAAATGAACAGGTTGGAGTTATCAAATCCACATTCCGCTCCTAGGTTTTCTACAAGATATGTTCATCTTCTCCCCGTTTTTTGTTTTTTTAAATCCTCCCTGTCTCTTTGGAAGAATGGAGACCTGTCACTGTTTCACGTGCTGGCCGATGTAAAAGGGAGTTTTGTGTCGCTGCTACATCCCCAAAAATAATTCTACTGGATTTGAATGGAACCAGAATCACCGGAACATTTTTGGTACACTACTCTTGTTCTTCGAATGAGTGCTTCAGAATCAGAAATGTAAGCTGTTCTGTATCAAAACTATTCAAGCAATAAAGATATATTAAAGAAAAGGTGTGGCGGGATTTTTTTTATTTTTTTTTTAACCCTCCCAAAGACGACCAATTTTAAAGCTTAACTTTGTTATTCAGCCCAGAATTGGTTTGAGCTTTGTCCTTGACGTGCGGTAAAGGCCTGTATGTTTTTCTCAACCCATGTGTCCAAAAATCACAGTGAGGTGGTTCTACACAACACTTAAATATAGTATGAATGTATATAGTAAGATGTGACTTGTGACGTTGCTTCAAAGCCATTCACAACCTCATGGGATAAATTAATTGTAGAATAAAAGTATCCAATGGATGCACACTTATTCCTGTGGAAGTAGTAGGTCATCTGAGTACTTTTCATGTTTTATGAATATTGTGAATTTGGACACTTCTCATTTCATTTTTACTGTATAATCAGGGAGTATTCGGACACAGGGAGTGTTTCCAGGAGTTTTATATGTTGCGTCCACACCAAGGATTGGCTGGTTGGATTCAGGAGTTAACTCCTGATAGATGCTGTAACCACTGTTGGGGAAAGTTACTTTTAAAAGTAATGCATTCAAATATTGAATTACTCCCTAAAAAAGTAATTCAGTTACCTTTTATGAAAAGTAATTACTTTTTCTCACATGGGCTGGTGTTTTTAATAACAAAAAAGTTCTATTTTTGGCAGTCTGTACAGTAGAGGGCGCAACTCAAACCTTTCAGCTGTGCTGCCATTCTGGATTAGGGAAGAATAGGATACAGGGGAAGGAAGTTCAACACACTTATTTCTAAATCTAATGTAATTTTTGCTCATTTGGTTGAATTTGATCATTGAAGGTCAGCAGCAAAGACATTCGTCAATAAGTGAGATTAAATACATAAAGTATTTTACATTTGTCCATTTGGGACAGGGCCATAGAAACAGAGGAATATTGTTACTGTGATCACTGAAAATAATATATAGAATAATCTTTTCAAGACTAAACGTTTGAACTGGTTTAATTTACATCTATTATGAGATGTCAGGTATACGAGAAAAAAAAAATTGATAACAAAAACTTTGGTGGTCTAAGTAATACGTTATAATATTAACTAAATGAGTTGATGGTTGTATATTTACATTGGCTTCAAAGCAAATCCAGAATCTGCACACTTTACTACACTGACATCTGCTGAATGGACTTAAAATGCAGCTGTGAGCATAAAATACTTAACTGATGAATATGGAAACGTGTAGAATGGCAGATTCTGTGTAACAAAGATTTTGCACTATATATGGTTTGTAGAGTAGAGTTTAGCTCGAATGCAAACCCCTTCAGGACTGCTTGAAAATTACAGAGAGGGGAGTTTGATAAAGGTTGGAACTGAAGGAGGAGAATCGAACAAGATTTAGACAGTCTAAGGGCTGGAAATGTCCTTTCGATGCGCTCCACCTGACAGAAGCTCTAGGTGCCGAACGTCGAGGCTTCTCTCCATTGTGAATTTGGCGAAGATCTCCTATTTGGTCAAAGTATATGTATATATCAGCAAATAAAAAAAAGGCCTCATGAATGGATGAAGTTGTTCAGACTGGACCGTTTTCATCAGGATTGTTTTCCATGCGAATTTAATCCGCTCTACTGAGACAGCACAACCAAAAACCTACATCGAATACCGTGGTGCGGACTTTTGATCAAAGTTTTTAGTCTCACTCAATAGCACCTTTCTGGTTAAGGAGATTGGTCTTCAGCGAAGGCTTCTGGGGTCAGTGAGGAATGCGGTTCTATTTCTTAAAAACTGCCTTTTTGGCATCAGAATATTAGCGGTCCTTAATAAATGCTGCAGATTCTTCGATGTTTGGCAAGGTGAAAAATCCTGGTTTCCATCCACATCATTCATTTGTTAAAGCAACAGATGATACTGGACTGGAAGGAGCTGAAGAGACCGTAATAGCCTTCACGTCATCCATTATAGCAAAGCAGTTTTCTTCAGATTTCACTTGGCATTCTGCAAAAACATACCTGTGCAGTTACATTGCAGGAAGCAGTAACAATTTCAGTCATTTTATGTAGGTGTAAGTTTTCACACTGGGAAAAATTTCAACATACAAATTGTATACAAAAGCAGTTGTGCATGTTGTAACATTTTGTTAATGGATATGAAGACATGTCCCTATGGACGTAACAAGTATGTAAAATGTAGAACAATAGTTAGATGAAAACGAAAATGCTGAAAAGGATGAAATGTTTCTTAGAATACACTGAAGTGTGCGCCATCTTTATTTCTACACATTTCATTTCAGTGGTTTTGAAGGAGAGGTTGGAGGCTACATTCTCCTCACCTATTGAACCATGTAAGAAAATGCTTCAAAATACATCTTCCAGTCCCTCCAGAAAAACACAGATTTTTTCTGTGATTGTTGCGGGCAAAAATCCTTGATTATGCGGCACGTTTTCTTAAAAAATGTGATGGAATATGCGGGAATATTTTTGCAATTTTATGCGATGAAATTGCGGGAAAAACTGCGGTTTGATGCAAAAGAGGAAATAAAGGTGATTCCCCAACAGCCTGTTCTCTCTAGATTCTGCCTTCATGTCAAGAGTCATTTCTTATTACTTCAAGCTACTAAATCACAGAATATTGAAGTTCTCATTCTGTTTTATTTCAGACCTTCATTAACACACGGCTCAAACATTGAGTCAAACAAGTTCTGTAGCTTCACAAAAGAAATATTCAACAACTTCTGGAAAAATTAATAAATAAAATATCAAAAAATGAACTGTGCGCTTCCTGTTTAACAGAGGTAGCGATACAAAACAGACTCTTCTGTTAAATCAAGTGCTTCCAATCTCTTACTGCAACGTCAATTATTTCACACACTACTAATATACAGCGTCGTCTGCGGTCCGACACGCAAAATAATTCGCCCCCACTGTCATGTGACACACCGGGAAACTGCTTCACACGGTCTTTTGCGCTTATTTTTTGTTGGTAAATGAGAATGATTGCGTGCTTCATCACGGTTTCACCGCGGGGTTTACAGATGATTTTCACGTCGCGTAATTACGTCACTTCATGAGGTTCCCATAGCAATAGAAAGAAAATAACGGCGCTTTGTGTGAAGTAAACGCAACATTTTTCGACTTTCTGCTGAGATATATGTGACTTTTTTGCAACGAAAATACAGGGATGATTATGAAATCATGCTAGCCCCGCATATTTTGCTTGCTGAAATTGGCAATTTATGCGGCGAAAGTGCGGCGTATTTGAAAAAATGTGACCCCAGCATAAATATAAATCGCATAATCACGTTTTTCTGGAGGGACTGATATTATATATTTTTGAACCTGCTGTTTAAAGGGGTAGTTCACCCAAAAATGAAAATTTTCCCATGATTTAACCACCCTCAAGCCATCCAAGGTGTATGACTATCTTCTTTCAGACGAGCGCAATTGGAGATATATTTCAAAATATTCCAATTTTTAGGCTATTACAATTAATAAAGTTTTAAATATGGATATTTTTCTTACAAAAACCCACCGCTTCGCTTCAGAAGGCCTTTATTAACTCATCACTATGATGGATGGATGTATTTTTTTGGGCTTCAAATTCACGCCCCCCCATTCACTACCATTATAAAGCTTGGAAGTGCCAGGATATTTCGAATTACGTCACCGATTGTGTTCGTCTGAAAGAAGTTAACATCATTTTAGTCATACTTACCATATTCATCTCCAGACTCTGGTTCTTGCTTCACCTCTACAGTTGTGTTCGATGTTCCTACGCCAACGGTGACCTTCACAACTTCCTTTATTACAGGTAAATCCTTCCCCTCTGTAAAAAATAGATTTTAAATTAGACACGAAACAGAATGTCACGAAGGGTGAGAAAATGACGACAGAATTTTCATCCCATACCTGCATGCATGACACGCAGGTGTTTCTTCATGGATGATGAATGAGCAAAGAATTTGAGACATATGGGGCACTGGTAAGGCTTCTCCCCCGTGTGACTTCGCAGATGTACGGACAAATGCGCAAACTGTCGATAGCTCTTCTTGCACTGAGGACACTGGTACGGCTTCTCTCCGGTGTGAACCCTCTGATGAACCATCAAATCTTTAGCTTGGCCAAAACTCTTCCCACATTCAGGGCACTCGAATTTCGGTTTATTCTCTTTGGTGTGAGTCCGCAGGTGGACCTTCAGGTGTCCCGCCTGACTAAAAATCTTATCGCACTGAGGGCACTCGTGCTTTTCTTCGGTGTGTGTTCGTCTGTGCAGAACCAGACTGCTGGGATGACTGAAGCTTCGCTCGCATTGCGAGCACTGAAAGAGTTCGTCGCCCCGGTCGTAATGGTGCCGGCGCTGGTGACGCGCAAGGTCAGAAAGTTTAACGAATCCTCGCTCGCACTCGGAGCATTTGTGAGGCCGCTCTCCGTCATGAACATACCGCACGTGTTTCCTGAGGCCAGCTGCTTGAGTAAACGTCTTCAAACACAAACTGCACGTGTGAGAGACTCCTGAAATTATAAAAGATCATTCAATTCATTTGATGTATATAGTATAAAATCATTGATTCAATTGCTGTAGGCACTGAGGATGCATTTAGTTAGTACTGTCATTTTAAAAATGAGCGAATTCGTAAACGCCTCTGATTGGCCATTGAGTTCATGCGATAGACGCCTGCTTTCAAACGCTCCCGTAAGCGCTTGGTGAAAAGCATCGTTGATGTCTATTTACAATATGTTTTTGAAGTGTTGATCATTGTAGCCAATCACAGACGTGTCTGATGAGCGCGTGAACACAATGGCCAATCAGAGGCGTTTACGAATCAATTTTCGCCACAGATACAAAATGCACAGCTGCAAAGCACCACATCTGTATAGTAAAGTATGTAAAGTTGTTGGAACGAAATATATTATGCAAATAGATTTTTTTATTTTCATGTGATTCAATTTAGAAATGGACGATCTACTAAAGAAAACTTTCAGTTGGAGGCATTCAGATGACTCAAAAAATCATGTGGCGACACGATATTATTGACGTTAAGTCACCTAAAGAAATTTATGAAGAATGAAAAAATTTGACTTGAATATGAAAATGAAAACGAGCTACATGTTAATATATATATATATATATATATATATTAAAATTACAGATACAGTTTCATACTAGTTTATTTTTATTTTTATAGCATTTATGCACTATTTGATAGCATGAAAAATGTGTAAACGACACTTCTTTATGGCATACAGGCTTGTGACGCCTAGCCACCTTCCAACGTCTTACCTGAATGAAATGCATCTTGATGTTTTTTCAGACTCGCTTCAGAGATGAATGTTTCATCACACATTGAACACTGGAGAGGGTTCTCGCCCGGGTGGCTACTCTGGTGGGCTATCAGGTTTCTCCTCCAGCGAAAACTCAGGCCACACTGAGAGCACTTGTAAGGTCTCTCTCCTGTGTGAATCCGCTGGTGAATTTTAAACATACAATGCTGACTGAATCTTTTCCCACAATGAGAGCATTCAAATGGCTTCTCCTGCAAGTCGACTTTTGGACCACCTGTTGGTTTCTCCGTTCCACTTTGCTTCTTTGTGGCAGCTTCTGGAAAACAAAGATTTCAAATCCCCAATTTCAGAGAAATTCAATCCCTTAAAAAACGTGAGAAATATATAAAGAATGGTCAGCTTTTGAGGACTGACATTTCTGAGGAACTTACTTTCATGGACTCGCATGTGAGCTTGGAGGAAACTGGGACGCCCAAACCCCTTGAAGCATATAGGGCAGTTGTGTGGCCTCACTCCTGTGTGAATTTCCAGATGCTTCTTCAAGTCTCCTGGGGTATAAAAGCTCTTACTGCACACAAAACACAGGAACGCCCTCTCGCCTGTGTGAGTTTTAATATGCACGACCAAAGCCGATCGCTGACGGAAGCTTTTGTTACATGTGGGACAGTTGAAGGGCCTTTCACCTGTGTGAATCCGCTCGTGCTGTAACAAGCCTTGGCGTCGACCGAACTTCCTCCCGCAATAAGAGCAGGAGAAGCATTTCCCCTCTACGTCAGCATGCTGATCTGTTAAAATGACAAAGAAGAATCCATATTATCAAAACCAGTATAAAATAAAAGTTAAATTTACAACAAAATTGAAACTCCAGGTTTTGCGTCATCACATCAACCCTGTTACCATACTGTAGAATTATCGAAAACAATTCTTCAAAAATGCTTAATCTTTTCAGGAAGTGAACTCTCCAATGATAGTATCTATGCCTATTCCTCATCAAATAATTAAAATGTCAACCCTGTTACCAGGATATTTTATAGTAAGCAAAAAAAAGTCATCATTAAATTATTTTTTTAAATAAACACTTTTAAAAAGTCAACCCTGCAACCAGGATTTTGTATAGTAAACAAATGCTTTTTGAAAAGTAGATATTCTTAGAGATATTTCAAATAAACTCTTTTGGTGCCAAGACTCTTAAATGGATGTCAACCCTGTTATCGACATCACTCACCCCTGTTACAATACTCTAGAAAACAGTTCTGCAAAACTACTCGAACTTTTCAGAACGTGAACCCTCCAATGACAAGAATCTGTGCCTGTATCTAGTCAAATAGTTAAAATGTCAACCCTGTTACCAGGATATTTTATAGTAAAAAAATTTGCTTACACTTTATTTTAAGGCGGCACTATTACAGTGTAATTATACATTTAATTACTGAGTAATGACAATTAACTACATGTACTTACTATAGGGTTAGGGTTAGGAAGAGTGCTTGGTTTAGGGTTAATTGCATGTAATTAAGTATAATTTCTAGTTATTACTACAGTAAATACATGGAACGTGTAACAATGACACTGTAAAATAAAGTGTTACCAGTTATTATTATTATTTTTTTAAATAAACACTTTTAGTGCTAAGACTAAGAATTGGCTGTCAATCCTATTACCACCAGAACTCACCCGTTACAATACTGTAATATTATAGAAAACAATTCTGTAGAACTACTTCATCCTTTCAGGAAGTGAACTCTCCAAAGACATATATACTTTATGAATTATTAAAAAATCAACCCTGCAACCAGGATTTTGTATAGTAAACAAATGCTTTTTGAAAAGTAGATATTCTTAGAGATATTTCGAATAAACTCTTTTGGTGCCAAGACTCTTAAATGGATGTCAACCCTGTTATCGACATCACTCACCCCTGTTACAATACTCTAGAAAACAGTTCTGCAAAACTACTCGAACTTTTCAGAACGTGAACCCTCCAATGACAAGTATCTGTGCCTGTATCTAGTCAAATAGTTAAAATGTCAACCCTGTTACCAGGATATTTTATAGTAAAAAAAATTTGCTTACACTTTATTTTAAGGCGGCACTATTACAGTGTAATTATACATTTAATTACTGAGTAATGACAATTAACTACATGTACTTACTATAGGGTTTAGGGTTAGGAAGAGTGCTTGGTTTAGGGTTAATTGCATGTAATTAAGTATAATTTCTAGTTATTACTACAGTAAATACATGGAACGTGTAACAATGACACTGTAAAATAAAGTGTTACCAATTATTATTTTTTATTTTTATTTTTTTAAATAAACACTTTTAGTGCTAAGACTAAGAATTGGCTGTCAATCCTATTACCACCAGAACTCACCCGTTACAATACTGTAATATTATAGAAAACAATTCTGTAGAACTACTTTATCCTTTCAGGAAGTGAACTCTCCAAAGACATATATACTTTATGAATTATTAAAAAAATCAACCCTGCAACCAGGATTTTGTATAGTAAACAAATGCTTTTTGAAAAGTAGATATTCTTAGAGATATTTCGAACAAACTCATTTGGTGCCAAGACTCTTAAATGGATGTCAACCCTGTTATCGACATCACTCACCCCTGTTACAATCCTCTAGAAAACAGTTCTGCAAAACTACTCGAACTTTTCAGAACGTGAACCCTCCAATGACAAGTATCTGTGCCTGTATCTAGTCAAATAGTTAAAATGTCAACCCTGTTACCAGGATATTTTATAGTAAAAAAATTTGGTTACACTTTATTTTAAGGCGGCACTATTACAGTGTAATTATACATTTAATTACTGAGTAATGACAATTAACTACATGTACTTACTATAGGGTTAGGGTTAGGAAGAGTGCTTGGTTTAGGGTTAATTGCATGTAATTAAGTATAATTTCTAGTTATTACTACAGTAAATACATGGAACGTGTAACAATGACACTGTAAAATAAAGTGTTACCAGTTATTATTTTTTATTATTTTTTTTAAATAAACACTTTTAGTGCTAAGACTAAGAATTGGCTGTCAATCCTATTACCACCAGAACTCACCCGTTACAATACTGTAATATTATAGAAAACAATTCTGTAGAACTACTTCATCCTTTCAGGAAGTGAACTCTCCAAAGACATATATACTTTATGAATTATTAAAAAATCAACCCTGCAACCAGGATTTTGTATAGTAAACAAATGCTTTTTGAAAAGTAGATATTCTTAGAGATATTTCGAATAAACTCTTTTGGTGCCAAGACTCTTAAATGGATGTCAACCCTGTTATCGACATCACTCACCCCTGTTACAATACTCTAGAAAACAGTTCTGCAAAACTACTCGAACTTTTCAGAACGTGAACCCTCCAATGACAAGTATCTGTGCCTGTATCTAGTCAAATAGTTAAAATGTCAACCCTGTTACCAGGATATTTTATAGTAAAAAAATTTGCTTACACTTTATTTTAAGGCGGCACTATTACAGTGTAATTATACATTTAATTACTGAGTAATGACAATTAACTACATGTACTTACTATAGGGTTAGGGTTAGGAAGAGTGCTTGGTTTAGGGTTAATTGCATGTAATTAAGTATAATTTCTAGTTATTACTACAGTAAATACATGGAACGTGTAACAATGACACTGTAAAATAAAGTGTTACCAATTATTATTTTTTATTTTTATTTTTTTAAATAAACACTTTTAGTGCTAAGACTAAGAATTGGCTGTCAATCCTATTACCACCAGAACTCACCCGTTACAATACTGTAATATTATAGAAAACAATTCTGTAGAACTACTTCATCCTTTCAGGAAGTGAACTCTCCAAAGACATATATACTTTATGAATTATTAAAAAATCAACCCTGCAACCAGGATTTTGTATAGTAAACAAATGCTTTTTGAAAAGTAGATATTCTTAGAGATATTTCGAACAAACTCTTTTGGTGCCAAGACTCTTAAATGGATGTCAACCCTGTTATCGACATCACTCACCCCTGTTACAATCCTCTAGAAAACAGTTCTGCAAAACTACTCGAACTTTTCAGAACGTGAACCCTCCAATGACAAGTATCTGTGCCTGTATCTAGTCAAATAGTTAAAATGTCAACCCTGTTACCAGGATATTTTATAGTAAAAAAATTTGGTTACACTTTATTTTAAGGCGGCACTATTACAGTGTAATTATACATTTAATTACTGAGTAATGACAATTAATGACATGTACTTACTATAGGGTTAGGGTTAGGAAGAGTGCTTGGTTTAGGGTTAATTGCATGTAATTAAGTATAATTTCTAGTTATTACTACAGTAAATACATGTAACATATGTAACAATGACACTGTAAAATAAAGTGTTACCAAATGTTTTTTTCTTTTTTTAAATAAACACTTTTAGTGCTAAGACTAAGAATTGGCTGTCAATCCTATTACCACCAGCACTCATCCCTGTTAAAATACTGTAGTATTATAGAAAACAATTCTGTAAAACTGTATTCTCTTTTCCATGAAAAGAGAACACTCCAAAGACAAGCATCTTTGCCTATTTCTCATCAGGGTCAACCAAGTTAACAGGAATTACTGAGTGGATATTTGTGGGAATATCAGCATACCCTAAACCTTTTTTTACCTTTTTGAATTTTACATCTGCTTATTTCTGAAGGTTATATAAGTTTATACATACTTATGTCCCAACATATACTAAAAGTAGCTTAAGGTGGAACAAGACGATTTATTTCAAATTTTCATTTAAGAAAATAAATGAATTGTAATTCGTGCTGGTAGATCCTCCTACCTGGATGAAATATAAGCTGATGCTTTTTCAGGGAAATTGCGACAGAGAAGGTTTTGTTGCATATTGCACAATGATACGGCCTCCGATGATCTGTCAGCTCTGAACTGGAACTCTGGTCTTGATTCATTGGTGGACTGAATCCTGTCTGATTCTCTAACAGATGCTCCTCTGTGCTCATTTCTGTAAGACATTTTAAAACACATTACTATGCATTTATGCTTTATTCAGACACTATGTTACAACATAAACTGGCCATAAATAAACAACTAGAGAACATACTGTCTTCAGAAGCTCCAGGGTTTCCAGAAAGCAAAGCCGACAGCTGTGATGAAACAGAAACATCGCAATCGCCTTCCACGTCATCCGGTTCACCCCGGTCCTCCTCCTCGGGGATAAGCGTATCAGCTCGTTGCTGCAACTTGTTCAGATGGGACTGCATGTGTGCTTGCAGGCTACTGGGTCGAGGGAAGCTCTTTGAGCACAAAGGACAACAGTGGGGTCTCACGCCAGTATGAGTTCCCATATGAGTCTTCAGATCCCCTGAACCGTAAAACCGTCTGAAGCAAATGAAACATTCGAAAGGCTTTTCTCCGGTGTGAATTTTCCTATGCACGATCAACACTGAACGCTGCCTAAAACTTTTATTGCACACCGTGCAGCGGAACGGTCTCTCTCCAGTGTGAATGCGTTTATGTTGCTCCATATCTTGATGTCGTCCGAATATTTTCCCACAGTACGGACAGGTAAAGCGTTTCCTCTCAGCAACACTCAAACGTTCTTTTGAAAAAAAAGGAATCAACAAGATTTTCAATGACGACAAATGAAATTGATGACAACATCAAACCAAACAACGTAGTGTACTGTGCAATGCTATTGTTAATTAAACCGGAAGAAGAACGGGGCCCACTAGGGGGCCTCAGCAAACTTCCAAGAGGGCCTTCTGAGATGATTTAAAATAAGACCAAACAACAGCTAAAAATCGAAATTTTTCTAACTATTGTTCTAACTTCTACTACCGTTTTTCTTGGAAAACCTGGATATATGAGGTAGCCTAATTTTAAAAGGGTGATTTTTAGAAAAGTCAGGTAAATTAATAAAATCTGAAAACGGCATTGACAATTATATTTTTTTACTTACGCCAAGCTCTAAAATATTTTATCAAGTAAATGGAGAACCTACGGAGACCCGCACATGACAGGAAAAAAATAGGTTAAATCGTGTGCAGGATTCACTAATTTATTCCCTCAATTTATAAAATGGTGCGCCTGATTTTTAAATCGAGGGAATGAATTAGTAAATCGTGCGCACTTTTAGCAAATCGAGGGAATGAAAAATCCTCCGAATGATTTAGCAAATCAAGGGAACGAATTAAATGATTTTGAGCATCACAAATTATTTTATTCTATTAACATAAAAAGCAAAAAAACAAAAACTTATATATATATATATATTACATATAATAAATATAATTTTGTATAATAATAATTTTATATAATAAATTTATTTTGTTTATTTATATATATATATATATATATATTACATATGATATAATAAATATAATTTTGTATAATAATAATTTTATATAATACATTTATTTTGTTTATATATATATTACATATGATATAATAAATATAATTTAGTATAATAATAATTTTATATAATAAATTTATTTTGTTTATGTATATATATATATATATATATATTACATATGATATAATAAATATAATTTTGTATAATATTAATTTTATATAATAAATTTATTTTGTTTATATATATATATATATATATATATATATATATATATAAAAACAAAATAAATTCATATTTCTTTATACAGGAAAATGCTGCCTTTTCCTTTTCAGGAAATGGATTATCATATTTAGGAGACTGTGGCATTAAAAAGTTTGAAAACTCCTGATTAACCAGTATCTGTATCTCGAAAAGGAGGTGGCGCTTCCACAAAACCTCACAGGGGTCCAAATTTTAGGGGCTCTGCTATTTCTCCTCAGTTTTATTCATTTCAAAATGATTCTCACCTGGATGAGCGACTCGTTGATGCTTTATCAGGGAGAAGGAGAGAGAAAACCTCCGGTCACAGAGCGTGCAATGGTACGGTCTGTCCTCTGTATGATGAGTACGGTAGTGTTTTTTAAGGTTTACTGCTTGACTGAAATATTTCCCACACTGGGAGCACTGGTACGGCTTCTCTCCGGTGTGAACACGCAGATGGATTCGAAGCTTTGCTTGCTTATGAAATCTCTTTCCACAGTGATTGCACTGGTGCGGCTTGTCTTCATCTTGAGCTCTCTGGTGAGCTGTTGACTCTTCCTCTTGAAGAGGGTTCAGTATTCCAGTGCCTAGAATAGTAAGTGATGCAACGTTAAAAGCAGTTAGCATGAAGCATTTACATTTAGTCATTTAGCAGACGCTTTTATCCAAAGCGACTTACAAGCGATTCTTCATGAATTGGCAAATAACACAGGAAGTGCTCACAATACAAGTTTCATACATTGCTCAGTACCATAAGCTAGAGTAGGAAGGGAAAAGGGAAGGAAAGGGTTTTTTTTTATGAGGGGATCAAGATGCATCGTTCAAGAAACCAACTAGCTAGTTTCCCGAAACTGTATTGTCGCAAATGTGTCGTCTACGTTGGAGAATGATGTAACACAGGTGGTAGAGTAATAACTTCTTTTAATGAATCCGGTTGAGGTCAAATTAATGCTAGACTATGCTATAAATTATAGACATGGCATCTGAGGACTAACGTTAATTCTCATTTTTAATTTTGCTTGATTTACAGATTCAATCATAGGCTCTTTCTTACGTACTGGGGCATGTGCACACATGTACTCTCTTAAAAAATGGTACTTTAAATCTCTGAAAAGACTTAATTTAATAAAAGGCCAGTGGTCTCAAACTCAAACCCGCCCCCTGTGGCGATGCCCGACAGCCCATCATGTTCTCATGCAGTGAAAAATACATCGTGGAGCAAAGAGGACACTGACAACGTATGAAATACTTAAAATACTGTAATTTTTAAAAGAAGTTTAAACAGTAAATAGCGTCTTGTGTGTCTTTAGTGTGTGGTGACAGATCGCTGGAGCTCCTCGTGAAGCGATCATCTCTTCATACTAGTTATGAAGAGCATCAAATAAACATGGATGAACATCAGAAGGAATGTTGTTTCAAGCGCGGAAAGACGTGAGTACACACAATTTTTCAAGATCACCAACGTTAATCTACTAACTCCCCTGACTGCTTTTTTGGGCAAAATGGCAAATTCTGGGTTATGATTGGTCAGATCGCCTGTCAATCAAACTGTTTGCGAAGAGTCAATTCCTGCAAATATGCAAGAAACATGCAAGCATGGTGCAGAATATAACAACCACAGTAAGGGTTCTGCAATCATTAGACTCACCCTTTTCAGCAGAATTTGCAGAATCCTGAGAGAGCTCAGATGAAGGAGAAGGAGTTCTCTCAGCCACTTCCTGTTGACTTTGTGCATTGTGTTCGTTAGATGCATCACTCTCTATTCTATCTACAAGGTCCAGAGAGCGCGATTCAATATTGTCCTTTAGTCCTTTGTGTAGATCTTCAGAGGCCGCAGAACTGCAAGGCCTCTCATCGTCACGAGCATCCAAATGGTTCATGTCATCCGATTCAGAGAAGTTCTGATCGTGAGATACGAGACGTGCGAAGCTGTTGACACAGTCAGGGCAGCGGTGGGATATCTCTCCTGTGTGCGTCAGCTCATGTTCCTCCAGCTGACAAGCAAAATTTTTCCCACATTCAACACAGATCAAGCACTTACCCTCCGTACTAACATCTTGCCCTGCAAAAAGAGAGGATACTTAATTCTGATTGGTCCAAATCTATGCTTGTCAATATTACAAAATAAGTCCCTGCATGATGATACACCACTGATTTCCCTATAGGTTTTATTTGCAATTTGTATCCTTAGTTTAAAGGGTTAGTTGACTGAAAAATGAAAATTCTGTCATTAATTCCTCAACCTCACGTCGTTCTACACCCGTAAGACCTTCGTTCATCTTCAGAACACAAATTATAAAGATATATAAAGATATTTTTGATAAAATCTGATGGTTCAGTGAGTCTTACATTGCTAGCGAGATAATTTACACTTTCAGATGCGAATACTTGAGAATGAGAATACTTTTTCTGCGCCCAAAAAAATAAAACAAAACGACTTTTCAACAATATCTAGTGATGGTCGATTTCAAAACACTGCTTTGAAGCTTAAGAATCCTTTGTTTCGAATCAGTGCCAAAGTCATGTGATTTCAGTAAACGAGGCTTCGAAGTGTTTTGAAACTTCAATAGTTCACGTGATTTTGGTAGTTTGATACATGAACTGAATCACTGATTCGAAACAAATGATTCGAAAAGCATCATGAAGCAGTGTTTTGAAATTGGCCATCACTAGATATCGTTGAATATTGTTATTGAAAAGTCTTTTTGGCGCACAAAAAGTATTCTTATCATTTTATAATATTAAGGTTGAACCACATGAACTGTTTTTAAATATGTTTTAGCGTCTTTCTGGGCATCTGAAAGTGTAAATTATCTTGCTGGCAATCGAGACTCACCGAACCATCGGATTTCATCAAAATTATCTTAACTTGTGTTCTGAAGATGAACGAAGGTCTTACGGGTGTAGAACGACATGAGGGTGAGGAATCCATGACAGAATTTTCATTTTTGGGTGAATTTACCCTGTAATATAATATAATGAACGTTATCGCTGAACGGTCAATAAAAGTGAATCTAAATTAAGCACTGATTTCTGTGTTTATACTTGGATTATGTAATTAGACATAAAATCTAATCAAGTTTTATAAAACTCAGGACAAAAAATCAGTTGGCAATACACTGGGCAGGAGCCACAGAAGTTTAAGGTGTATTTTATAACCTTAAGTAGGTGTTACAGTAGTAAATATGTTTCCATCCACCAATTTACATGCAAATTTTTATGAAAAATGCTGGATGGGAACGGCAAGAAGTACATAAATTCTAAAAATGTGCCTAAAAACTTGATCAGATAAGAATCCATGCACATAAATTGACGGAAACACAATTAGCAAATAAATCCCTTGATTCGCAAAAAAAAAAAGTCATGTGCCTGAGCATCATGAAATTTTGCACACAAATTCGCAACTTTGGATGGAAAAATAACTAGTGTTATGTACACATCCAAAGTAAAAGGGGGTTTTAGTGATCCACTTCATTTTAGGCCTAAAAAACCCTGAAACCATGGAAAAAAAATCACTGCAATGCACAGTATCTAATGTCTATTTGTCCGCAGTCTCGTTCAGTGCATGGAACATTTTGTACCTTGATGAAATGCACGCAGATGTCTTCTCAAGGAGGACAACAGGGCGAAGTTTTTAACACAGATTGTACAGTGAAAAGCCTTCGCATCCGTATGGACGATCTGGTGAGTCTTGAGGTCTCTTTCTCGGGTGAAAGTCTTTCCACACACCAAGCACTCAAAAGGCCTCTCGCCTGTGTGAATCCGGACATGTTCGGACAGATGCTGTATACGGGAAAAACCCTTCCCACACTGAGAGCATTGAAAAGGCCTCGCCCTGGCAGAACGACTCCTTGCGTGGTCATCTGTGGGGACGTTTGAAAAGGAAAATGATTATGTTATGTTGTCTCTCTCAACAAATACAAACATCTGTTCATTATATTTGACAGTAATACCAGTTGTACTATATAGGCCAAGGGTTTTCAGGGGTTTTTTGATACCACAGGCCACTAAATATGATGTTCCCCTAGTATGAACTTAATTTTATATATTAATTCAATTACACACACACACACACACACACATATATATATATATATATATACACAGTATAATTTTATATATTAATGAAATAATATATATATAGTATACACAGTATATATATATATATATTTAAAAGATATATATATACACACACAGTATATATACATATACACACACACACACACACACACATATATATAGTATATAGTATATATACATATATACACAGTATATATATATATATATATATATATACACACAAACAGTATATATACATGTATATACACACAGTATAATTTTATATATTAATGAAATAATATATATATATATGGTATACACAGTATATATATATATATATATATATATTTAGATATATATACACACACACACACGTATATATACATATATACACAGTATATATATATAAATATATATATACACACACAGTATATATACATATATATACACACAGTATAATTTTATATATTAATGAAATAATATATATATATAGTATACACAGTATATATATATAAATATATATATATACACACACACAGTATATATATATATATATATATATTTAGATATATATACACACACACACACGTATATATACATATATACACAGTATATATATATATAAATATATATATATACACACACAGTATATATACATATATATACACACAGTATAATTTTATATATTAATGAAATAATATATATATATAGTATACACAGTATATATATAAATATATATATATACACACACACAGTATATATATATATATATATTTAGATATATATACACACACACACACGTATATATACATATATACACAGTATATATATATAAATATATATACACACACAGTATATATACATATATATACACACAGTATAATTTTATATATTAATGAAATAATATATATATAGTATACACAGTATATATATATAAATATATATATATACACACACACAGTATATATACATATATATAGACATAGTATAATTTTATATATTAATGAAATAATATATATATATAGTATACACAGTATATATATATATATATATATATATATTAAAAATATATATATATATATATATATATATATATATATATATATATATATATATACACACACACACAGTATATATACATATATATACACACACACACACACACACACACATATATATATATATATATATATATATATATATATATATTGTAACAGATGAGATGTTACTTGTTTTGTTTTATTGTAGGTCCATTTATTTTTCTAGTTTTCTCAGTGATAGTGGGTAAATCAATGTCACTACCACTAGGAGCAGCTTGGGGGTGCTAAGGCCCAAAGGTAACCGGCATATAAGCCTGGCTATCATAGAAGTAGTTAGCTTGTTTGGTAGAGGGAAGCCTCATGGTTAGATCTTCAGCTACCTGCTTGCTAAATTGGTCCTGGTTTGAGAACTTTAAGTTTATGCTCGAATGTAAGTATGCTTTGATTTCCTGAAGCTTTTATTTTGATTTAAGATTACGAATTTAAGTTATTGGCTTGCTTTCTTTCTAGAAAGGACTGTTTAATGGTATATAAGATATGTTGTTCATTGGAGAGCACTTCCTAGTTAAGGCAGCACAAGGCCTTAAACTATAGAGTAAAGCACTCCGGAAAAGACGTGGAAAGATCATCTTTCGTTGGGGATTAGGACATCAAACATTGCATCGCACTCAAATAATAAATTGGATTATAGCTCATTTCATCTTCAACTCTTCAAAAAACTGGACTAACGTTAAGTTACTACATTTCACTGACTCATTTAAAAAGGGACAATGTTTTTTTTTTGTTTGTTTGTTTGTTTATTCTGTGTTTTTTTTTTGTACTTGTAAATAAGCACTGGTGACTGATAATTAAATTCAGTTTAAAATATATATACGTACATACAGAAAGTCAATGGTGTCCCACAACTGTTTGGTTACAAACATTCTTCAAAATTTCTTCCTTTGTCTTCAGCAGAACAAAGACATTTTACAGGTTTGAAACAACTTAAAGGTGAATAAATGACCCTTTAAAGGTGCAATATGTAGTTTTTCGTCCACTAGAGGTCGCCTATTCAAAACAAAGGCGTCGCTTGATGATGGCAAGTTTGAGCGAGGAATCTTGGGACATGTGGTCTCCTCCTCACAGAAAAGAATTGGGACTCGGGCAAAAATCATGAATGCGATTATTAACATTACTGTCGTGTGAAGCAGAGCAAGAGCGAGTGTTGTGGAGCTGAACGAGACGCTGGAGCGATTGATAATGAGGGACGAATGCGACACACGCCTCGAGAGCGGTGGGACTTTTATTATGACACAGTCGCCAGCGTCGCTCTGTTTATCATATTAGATACATTTGAGTGTGTTGAAAATGATGTTATAACGTTACTCTATGCGTTCACTCACCGGCTGCTGTGAGACACACGGCAGTAAGATAGATTCATATTAGAATATGAGATGAAGCGCTGGATAGGCTGTGTTGATAAATGGCATGCAATTAATTTTAAAACGCATTGTACGATGGAGTAAATTCTGTATTACTGTTAGGGCTGTGCAATATGGACAAAATAATCACATTGCGATTTATTTATTTATTTTTATTTTTTAATCAATATTGCAATTGCGATTTATTTTGCAATTTTGGTAATTGTTTTTGCTTTTTCAAACATGCTTCATTCTGAATGTATTCAGTGCACAAGAAGTGCATAACAAAATGTTTCACAATGAAGTAACTGTATTTACAGCTTCGTAAACAAAACTGTAATTAACTGTCTTTAAAACACACAACATCAAATAAATGATGATTATTTCACCTGCTTAAACTCGTATTCAACGCCGCCTTACATTTCTCATACAGCAACTTGTGTGAAATAAGTGCGAGTTGGCGTCTTTTGTCCAGTGTTTGAATCCAAAACTCTCTCAAACGACTGATGTTGAATTTCTCTTTGGTACCAAATCATGTTTATTCTGAACCGCATCCATATTTTTTCCTCTTTCCTCCCGCTTGCCTATTCTGTTCTCCCGCTTTGCTTTGTTCTCATTTGTGCTGAGCGAGCTCTGATTGGTTCACATCTTAAACATGCGCACAGTAACGTTGCAGTATTCTGAATTAAAATATAAATAAATTAACAAATAAAAATTGCAGACTTGTGCGATTTAGAAATTGCATGTGCTCAAATCGCGATTGTTTTGCGATTAATTGCACAGCCCTAATTACTGTTACTAAAAATAAAGCTGCATCTGATTATGTAAAGTTGCTTGACAAAATAGTGTTTTTCTACTCGCAAAAAATTATGTAAATTAGATTTAAACAATAAGATAAACGCGAGCTAGCAATATAACAATAATTAGTTTTCAGTCTATAAATGTATCAAAACAAATGTTCCCTTGTCTAATAAAACATGAAATATATTAAAGCATCTTTGGTGTTTCTACAAAATTGTTCCGGGTCCTTTTATTAAAATAGCAATTTTCTCACGATTTACAAATAGTTGAAAACATTTGGAATATTGTAAGAACTCTGGCCACACTTTTTTAATATTTTACTGCAAAAATCTTACATATTGGACCCAGACCACAAAGAAAGACCACAAAAAGTCTGCCAAATGATGAAAAATGAAAAGCGTCCCAGTTTGCTCGCCCATTGGTCCAATGACGGTTTCCAATAGAGCGGGTGAAGGGATCTGCGTGTTGCGGTTTTCCTTTATTCAACGCAATATCAACTGAATTAAATGCAGACCACAAAAAATCAAAGCCAGGGCAGTTTAGACTTTTCCCAAATATGCGGTACTGTACCAAAAAGTGCAGATTACTATACAGTAGCGATGGATGTAGAATGCCTAATGTATAACGTAAACTTCCTGCATTCTCACCCAGATCAGACGAACCTCCTGATGGGTGCAGATCAAGCGTCCTCGCCTCTAAATCAGCGTCCCGTTCTCCAGAGCTACAGCCGGCTGATGGGAACACGCCCGCTCCCTCTGGGTCACCGTATGACTTCATGCTCAGATCCATCTCTTATGGCGTAAACCCTAGGGGAAAACTACATTTTATTTTCTAAAAAGATCAAGGAAATGCATTAGGGTGGTACTCTGGTGAATATATAAAAAAAGATAAAACTTTGGGGTTAAATTACTACAATTTTCATGCATTGTATTTGCATTGATAATTCAAAATACTATACTATAATACTGATGTATTACCATGGTACATGTCCAAAGAGATGGTAATACTCTGAATACTACATATACATATATATATATTCTGAAATTACTGTATTATATGTTGCTTTATTATATTATGTATGTCTTAATGTCTATATGACAACAAAAATCAAAGCTGGAGACTGTAAAGAGCTCCTTTAGCTGCATTTCAGTTACATGTCAACACACAGTTAAAGGCGCATTCGCTGCAGTTCAGGCAGATGAAAGAGAAAAACAAACACTGGCTGCATCACAACAGAGAGACACAAATGTGAAGTTCATGCAGAAGAAGCCTCACCTTTCCTGTGTCTCATCACACAATTGTAATGTACGTCCACACGGACTGACAACCCGGAAATAACAGGGGTTGTTATTGTCTTTTCAAAATAAAAGTCAGTAAAAAAAAAAAAAAAAAAGCTCGAGCAAATGTATGTGATAATATTTATTATGTAATGTCCATTTTAATCTTGCAAAAATATTCCACAGGTCCAAAAATATACTTGTATACGAACATAAAAATGGTTTAAATGTTATTACATCTAATATCAAATATATCAAACAGGCAGCAAATATTTGAATGAAATATTTTCAAGCAAAACTTTTTTCTTTGAATTTTTTGGGAGTCTAAATGAGTCATACATTTCACGATGATGATACATGATATTGTGACACTTTATGGTTGTAAAACGTTAGTGAAATATAATGAACTGAGTAAAATTGCCTAAGAAAGTCATTTTGGTAGAAAAAAAATTGCTTGGAATGATTTGTTTATTAATGAATGTAAATTATTTAATTAATTATTAATGAATGAAAATGGTTTGATATGTTAATATCTAATGGAATGACATTCAGACATCTGTGTATGTGCCCAAATATGTTTAATATGAAAATTAAATCATATTATTGTAAGAATTTTTTGGGAGTCTAAATGATACAACTAGAGTCATACATTTCACGATGATGATACATGATATTGTGACACTTTATGGTTGTTAAACGTTAGTGTAATATAATGAACTGAGTAAAATTGCCTAAGAAAGTCATTTTGGTAGAAAAAAATTTGCTTGGAATGATTTGTTTATTAATGAATGTAAATGGTTTAATTAATTATTAATGACTGTAAATGGTTTGATATGTTAATATCTAATGGAATGACATTCATACATCTGTGTATGTACCCAAATATGTTTAATATGAAAATTAAATTATATTATTGTAAGAATTTATTATGAGACATATTATGTGTTTTGGTGTGCTGGCATGCTGACTGTGTTCTTAACATTAGGACATTGATGTAAACAAATATCAATAAGTCAAGATATGGGAGATAAGCATTGCACACATGAAAAGGTTCTTAAGAGAGGTTATCTTTGGCCCCATTTACCTGATATTAAGATGCATTTTTGTTGATCGGATCGCATAGACGATGGAGACACATTCCTGTTTATTCCTTGTGTTTTAATCTCTTTCGACCACTTCTGTCCTGATTTCTTCGAGGAGAGGGTCTATGGGTGGGAAAATGTAGCCTTTATCAGATCTTTCTTTGGTTCTGTTGATGTAACAAATGACACCCATCTTCAGCTTGATATCCAGTTTGGTCCGTCAAATTCACTAAATGCAACAGTGTAATGACAATAGGTTACTTACATAACCCCAGAACAGAGCAAGGTATCTCACTATGGGAAATACCTCAAGCGTGATAGACTCTGGAAGCACCAATTACACAACATCGGACCAATCACAGCTCCCGATACATACAGTCGTGGCCAAAAGTTTTGAGAATTACATAAATATTGGAAATTAGACAAGTTGCTGCTTAAGTTTTTAAAATAGAAATTTGCATATACTCCAGAATGTTATGAAGAGTGATCAGATGAATTGCATAGTCCTTCTTTGCCATGAAAATTAACTTAATCCCAAAAAAAACTTTCCACTGCATTTCATTGTTGTCATTAAAGGACCTGCTGAGATCATTTCAGTAATCGTCTTGTTAACTCAGGTGAGAACGTTGATGAGCACAAGGCTGGAGATCATTATGTCAGGCTGATTGGGTTAGAATGGCAGACTTGACATGTTAAAAGGAGGGTGATGCTTGAAATCATTGTTCTTCCATTGTTAACCATGGTGACCTGCAAAGAAACACGTGCAGCCATCATTGCGTTGCATAAAAATGACTTCACAGGCAAGGATATTGTGGCTACTAAGATTGCACCTAAATCAACAATTTATAGGATCATTAACAACTTCAAGGAAAGAGGTTCAATTCTTGTCAAGAAGGCTTCAGGGCGTCCAAGAAAGTCCAGCAAGTGCCAGGATCGTCTCCTAAAGAGGATTTAGCTGCGGGATCGCAGTGCCACCAGTGCAGAGCTTGCTCAGGAATGGCAGCAGGCAGGTGTGAGCGCATCTGCACGCACAGTGAGGCCAAGACTTCTGGAAGATGACCTGGTGTCAAGAAGGGCAGCAAAGAAGGCACTTCTCTCCAAAAACAACATCAGGGACAGATTGATCTTCTGCAGAAAGTATCGTGAATGGACTGCTGAGGACTGGGGCAAAGTCATATTCTCCGATGAAAGCCACTTTCCGATTGTTTGGGGCATCTGGAAAAGGCTTGTCAGGAGAAGAAAAGGTGAGCGCTACCATCAGTCCTGTGTCATGCCAACAGTAAAGCATCCTGAGACCATTCATGTGTGGGGTTGCTTCTCATCCAAGGGAGTGGGCTCACTCACAATTCTGCCCCAAAACACAGCCATGAATAAAGAATGGTACCAAAACACCCTCCAACAGCAACTTCTTCCAACAATCCAACAACAGTTTGGTGAAGAACAATGCATTTTCCAGCACGATGGAGCACCGTGCCATAAGGCAAAAATGATAACTAAGTGGCTCGGGGACCAGAACGTTGAAATTTTGGGTGCATGGCCTGGAAACTCCCCAGATCTTAATCCCATTGAGAACTTGTAGTCAATCCTCAAGAGGCGGGTGGACAAACAAACACCCACTAATTCTGACAAATTTCAAGAAGTGATTATGAAAGAATGGGTTGCAATCAGTCAGGATTTGGCCCAGAAGTTGATTGAGAGCATGCCCAGTCGAATTGCAGAGGTCCTGAAAAAGAACGGCCAACACTGCAAATACTGACTCTTTCCATAAATGTCATGTAATTGTCAATAAAAGCCTTTGAAACATATGAAGTGCTTGTAATTATATTTCAGTACATCACAGACACAAATGAAACAAAGATCTAAAAGCAGTTTAGCAGCAAACTTTGTGAAAACTAATATTTATGGAATTCTCAAAACTTTTGGCCACGACTGTACAGCTGTGATCCCTGAAATGGTACTCTAAGCATACTGTTACCCTGTGTCATGTGAGTAGGGAAGCTTGGTGACCTTGTCCTGTTCTCAGAGAACTGGGATTACGAAAGTAACCTAAAGTTCTCTTTCAAACAATCACTCAGTATATATGGGAATAATATGACTCCTGTAACCCATGCTTTCCGAAGACACTGAAGAGACCTGGCTAGAATGAAAGATTATTAAATTATTTCCTCCAAAGAGCCAACTTCTAGGACTGCATGAGCCATAGTAGGTGCAGTGACATCCAGACAGTAAAATCTGATAAAAGTATGAGGGGAAGCCCAGCATGTCGCTGCACAAATATCTCCCACTGAAATCCCTACGAACAATGCCCAGGAGGTAGCCACACACCCATCCTTCTTGTAGAATGAGCCCTTAAGCCCACCTGGGAATGAAGACCCATAGATGTATAGGCCAATTCAATAGCAGTAACATTGTTGCCATCCAAACTAAAATTCAGACATGCTTTATTAACCGACAAGGCATGCAACTCACCCACCTGCTTATCTGAGATTTAACCAAACTGTTTTCTGAGATTTTCTTTATATGAACACCCTCCAGAGGTTCAAACGGGGCCCAAGTTAAAGTATTCAGAACTATGGAGAAGTCCCATGACAGAATCTGCAGCTTAGACACTGATTTTAAATGCTTCGCTCCCTCCATAAACTGGCGTATAAGAGGATGTCTTCCCACCAAAGCTGCTTTTAAACCTATGTGGTGAGCCAAAATAGCAGCCAAATAAACTGTAATAGTAGAATTGTTCATTAAGCTCTGCAGAAAACAGACTATGTCACTCACAATGTTCTGAAAAGGAATAACTCCTTTACAAGTGCACCAGTTCTAAAACACACACCATTTAAGATCATAGACAGCCACAGATTCAGACTCCCTGGCCAATGAGGGACAGAAGAAGAAATAATCTGTTTTCTCTTAGAGTGGGAGAAATTAGAGTCAGCAGTTGGAATGCACATATCAACACATTTGACCATGGGTATGCTAATTCATGTTCACCCAAAGGCGAATTTTCGAGCTTGAGAGAGAAATATACCGGACACTTTGGTGAAGTACCCATTCTCTGTATAATGAATTGCTCCTTGAAAGGAGATCACAGCTACCCATCACTGGAAGTCCTTTAATTTCAGCAAGTCCAGTGGAGACCAGCGTCAGTGCTGAAGCCAACATGCCCATGAGGCGGAGAGAGGTCCTGAATGATACCAGGTTTCCCTTTGTAAAACTGCATTGCTAAAATGTCATTAGAGCCATCTGGAGGTTTTGCAGTCCTGCATGCATTCAAAAACCTCCTGTTCTGTGTTGGAGGAATAGGCTACAGAAGAACAGGAGGACATGGCAGACAGATGTCAAATTCCTCGCCTTCCTTTTTTTTGATGGTCACATCTTTGTTTCATCATTGCAACAGCCGGGCCTAACGACTTTTTTGAATCCACATGAGCATTGAGAAAATGTAATTCCTCTGTGTCCCTGATACATGAGAGATTAAGCCAGAGTGACCTCTCACCTGCAATGGCAGCCATAGTACAGCCGCAGCTTTGTACCTCACCACGCAGAGACTGAGGTCTACCGATTTTCTCCAGACTGCCGGGTTGGGATCCAGCTGAATGCCCAACTCCTCTAATAACTTGGCTTAATAGGCCATCAACAATAAAGTTCCGTTTAGTGCCCTACGGGTAGCGGTGATGATTTACATATCTTCTGGTACATGGAAGCGGTGAAGAGTTCCATTATCTCAAGGAGGGAGGGACTAGCAGATGAGACAGTAGTCCATCGCTTTGGATGCAGGGGTGAGCCACCAACTGTTTGACTGTGAGAGGGTTATACAGCCCAAGCTCCTCCATCTCGTTCACATCAAGTGAAGAGTAGCCCTTGATGGGCATGCAATGAGTGAAGGGTTTATCCCACGATCACTTCATCTCTACACACATGGAGACAAATTTGGAAGCAGTTGTTTTTGGTGGTGGAAGACGTGAAGGGAGTCTTTTACCATTGTAAATATCCCCTGGAGTTACAGGCCAAGCAACGCTAAGCTTAGCTGCCGCACACTTACAAACCTCCACTAGGTCACAATCCACCACCACCAGTGCTAATTTGCCACTCTCTGTGCTCAGACAGGATAGTGTCATCCTTAACATCATCTGGCTCATCCCAGAGGAGGTTAACTAACATTTCCTCATCCTCCTCATCATCTCGCTCCACCTCATCGCCATCCTCCAGCAGCTGGTCGAAAAGCAGCGTAAGCTCAGGGGACTCCACATCCATAATATCCCCCCACGAAGAAAGGTCCCGCCGAGGAGAGGGTTCAGCCCCCTGTACAGAGATCATCTTTTGAAGATGCAGCCATCCAAAACCTTCTTTCCAAGTGTGCACAACTTTCTCCATCCGCCAGTGAGGCCTATCCATGCTTTACACCCATGCACACCCATATTTCACACATCGGATGCGCATTACTGCTCAAAATCATGAATCCACATAGAGATGGATATGAGCAGGAAGGGCCATCTTTTTGTTTTCCCATTTTTTTGTTTTTCTTGACTGGGATAGAAACCAGCCAAGAGTGAGGTGAAGGGGTGGTGGAGGGATGCTGTGAAACTTGTTGTGGGATAGAGGTGAGAGACAGCTTTATACCGGCTTCCCCTTGTACTGATTTCAGGTTGATTACATGAATGTGCTCCTCCCGAATTGTGTTAAAAATTTTTTTTAATGTAATGTAATATTATTTGCAGTGTGTTTTTCTTATTTTTCTTTTCTAATAGCCAGAGGATAACATTTTTTCCCCTAGGTCTCATATTTTGGCATCAGAGTGAATGGATCAGTAACTTCACATACATACAATAAAAAAATCAGTTACTGTAAACATACAGTATTTCCAGAGTTTAATATAATTAGTTTGAAAAGAAATCTGTGATTTCCAACATGCTTATAGGTAATGACACTGAATACATATTTGTCAGCTGCTAGACAAATTAATGCACTTTATTCACAAAGTCTGCAAGGAATTTGGTATGGTTTCTAGGAGGTGTAGGTACTTACATACATACATAACACAATGGAATAGAGTAACAGTTCTAACAGTTTTAGAGTAATAGTTTTAACTCATTAAATGCATGGAATAAAAAGAAAAACAACGCAATATACATGTAGAGGAAAAAGGGATATATCTGTATAAATATACTGAATGCAAACTAAAAGTCCAAGTAAACAAAACAAAGAACAAACATAACAGAATATTTGTAACATTATGACCCCTCCATGGACGGCGCGATCTTGCGACATGGAGAGGAGATGGAGGTTGCCTCGGAGTAGGATGAGGAGATGGCAAAAGGTGACAGAGCCAGAGCCAGAGGGATGGAGGAACTCGCTGTAGTCATAGGGGTGGAGATCCTAAGCACAGCGGAAGGCTCAAAAGTCTGTGGCGGAAGTAGAGTAATGACTGACCAAGAGGGAACGCCTTGCACCTTCAGGTCGAGGGTCTCTGGTGGAGCTGAGGGTGCGAAGAGCCACGGCGGGGCTGAGAGGTCGACAGGCTGAGGTGGAGTGAAGGGATCAAAGGTCGGAGGTGAAGCCAAAGGATCCCTTTCGCTCAGGCAAGGCTGGTGGTTGTACGACCAGAGGCTTCATGTCACAGCAAGGCATCGAAGGGTTGCAGGCATTCAGCAGAGGCGGGGCTGGAGGACTGACTAAACTTTATGGTGACAGGGGAAAGTTTAACAACATCAATGATGGTAATTCCAGTTCCCAACAGGTCAATGATACATTTTCAATGCTGTCTAGCAACAGTGATGATTTAGAACAAACAGATAGTTCAGGGTAGGATAGGGTGGAAGTACCTCCGTGTTCAAATCAGTCAGCCAGTCCTCTGTGTCCAATTCCACCAGTATTCCCTCGGTTGCTGCTGTCTTTGGCTCAGACCCCTGGTCAGAAGCACTTTGGGGCACAGGCTCCAAGGCGATCACGGGCGCTGTCCCTTCCTCTTCAGGCTCTGGCTCACTCATCGTGGTGGGCGGGTGCTTTCTGTCTATGGGGGGCTCACGTGAAGTCTCGAGGGTGGTGGTGGGCTGGGTCCTGGGTCTGGCTGTGTCCAGGATGGAGGGTAGACACTCTCTGGACACGTGATGATGGCCCCAGTCAAGATCTGAAGTGTCTTGGAGGTCTACCGGATCCAAAACAGTAATTTGAGAGTCTCACCGTTGTAGGGGCAGGTGATGGTGAAAGACGGCAGAATAGTTCTACATAACAGTTCTACATATAGTTCAACATAAATCAATTTAGCAAATCAAGGGAAGGAAATAGTAAGTCGAACACACAATTTAGTAAATCGAGAGAACGACTTAGTAAAGCATGTGCACGATTTACCACTACATTTTGGGGGGTCGGTTGTTCTGTCACATTGACTGAAGAAGACTGATGACTGGATATAAAAATAACAACGCAGTTTATTAAAGAGGAAGGCGTAACAGTGTGCATGAAACACAAACATGAACAACTACCAACAACTGAAGAGTGAGACAGAGCAACTTAAATACAGGGCAAATGAGGGAACTAATAATTAACACCTGTGATGATAAATGACTATGATAAATGTCCATGAAAACAAATGAGAAGCAGGAAACTGAAACAAAGGATGGAATTTAGATGGAAGTAGACGGCCTACGTACATATTAAGTGCTGTACATACAACTGTATAAATATAAATATGTATTTACATGAGCGTAATTATTGCCCAATGCCTGGGTGGCATAAACACCATAAGGATATAGAGCTGTAAAAACAGGCAGATGTTATAAATCTGTAAAAACAGACGGCGTGCTAGCTGTTCAGGATGTGCCTGGATGTTCTAGTGCACAGAGATCTGTGGCGTTTTCTTGAGGGCAGGAGTTCAAACAGGCTGTGATGTGAGTGAGAGGGGTCTATGATGATGTTACCTGCCTTCTTCTTTACTCTGGGGATGTAAAAGTCCTAAAATTTGTGAAGGTGCACATCAATCATCCTCTCAAATGTCCTAACAGTCTGATGCAATCTTCTTATGTCTGATATGGTGGCTCACCCAAAGCAGATAGTTACAGATTCAATGACAGCTGAATAAAACTACTGAACAGATTAAAGTTCTTCAGCTTCTAATCTTCTTCAACATCTACTGGGCTTTTTTCCGCAATGGAGTCTATTTAAGTGTCCCACTGAAGGTCCTGAGAGGTGATGGTGGCTGCCATTGATGGTGAGTGGGGGGAATGCTGAGGCGTTTCTCCCGAACTCCACTATCTTCTCCTCTGTTCTGAGCGTGTTCAGCTCCAGGTTGTTATGACTGCACCTGACAGCCAGACGTCCAACCTCCTGTCTGCATGCAGACTCGTTACCTGTCAGGAAGCTGGTGATCCAATGACAGATGGAGGTGGGTCAGTTTAGTCAGGAGGATATCTGGGATGATGGTGTTGAAAGCTGAAGTCCACAAACCGGATCCTTGCAGAAGTCCCTGGTTTGTGAAGATGTTGCAGGATGTAGTAGCCCAGGGATGTCCCCCAACACCAGTCCCTCAAAGGACTTCATGACCGCAGATGTCAAAGCAACAGGTCCTGCAATTTTTGGTTTCTCGGGTACAGGGATGATGTTGGAGCATTTGAAGCAGGAAGGGACTTCATAGATCTGCTGACATGGATGACAGCTGGTCAGCACAGGCTTTAAGACAGGTGGAGAGACACAGTCTGGGCCTTTGGCTTTTCTTATCTTCTGTTTCCGGAGGACCCTGCACAGATCCAGAGATGATTGAATATATTATAGGAGATAATATTATTTTCTCTTTCATTATAATATATAGCTTAATATTTCTTTAAAGAGACACGTAGGACACTAGTGTTTCACATGTGTCCCTGGGGGTCAGCACCGTAACCGTTACACCCAGTCTAAGCGCAAATGACCATATTATTAAGGTATTAAGTGAAAGTCGTGACATATGAAAGTTTATTGTCAAGTGACCCATACTCGAAATTGGTGCTCTGCATTTCACACACACACACACACACACACACACACACACACACACACACACACACACACACACACACACACACACACACACACACAGCAGTGGGCAGCTATTGCGACAGCACCTGGGGAGCAATTAGGGGTCAGGTGTCTTGCTCAAGGGCACTTTAGTCATGGTATTGAAGGTGGAGAGAGTGTTGTTCATTCACAAGCCCCACTTTCAATTCCTGCTGGCGTGGGAATCGAACCTGCAACCTTCACATTACAAGCCCAACTCCCTCACCATTAGGCCACGACTACCCCTAAGGTATACCTTCTTATATAATATGATTCAAAGATACAAATTAGGCTCTGCTGATGATGATAGATAACAAATATTATTCAATGTAACCCACCTTTAAAAATGACTGTAAAAAACCATTACTAGAAAGTCCTTGTAAATACATTTTATGACAAAAATACTTTTATTTTTGGATTTATTATAGGCTATTTGTTCAGTTAAAATTGAAAAGTCATAACGAGTAAAGGGCTAAAATGATCGTTAACGAAACCGGCCAGGACCTGGAACCGTTGCGACAAATAGGAATTGTTAAATTTCTTACTCATGCCTCTTCTGTCACGACTTTGTCCGCGAACAGCTGCCGTACTTTTCGCTCATACCATCAACAAAAGGGTGAGTCCGGTAAAACCTGCAATATAATATTCTCATTCATTTTACGCACAATATATCCCTTTAATACACATCATGTGTATTAAAGTATAAATAAACGCGTATTTAACGTCTCGTGTGGTTTAAAGGTCGTCACGAGCGTGTCCGTTGGTAACTGCGCTCGTCCACCCCTACAGCTGATGCGGTGGTGCAGTCCGCGAAAGGCAATGGCAGAGGTGTAGAGGGAGAGAGAGGAATCAAGCGTCCTGACAGCTTCACTTCAAACCCACACCTGTGACACACTGACCCGTGGACAGCACATCCAGACCCGACACACCCGAGCCTCCTGACCGCCCGAGACTCGCAGCTCAGCAGGGCTTTCTCAATCTCAGGTGTGTGTGTGAATGAGCAGCGCTCATGTTAGCACAGACGTTAGCTCCTGTATCTGCTCCATAACACTGTATTTATGTCGTAAACACACAGCCGTCTCTCATAAACACACGTGAGCGTGTGTGTTTACCACAGTACACGGCTGTTATTCAATCACGTCTGCTTGAAATAACCCACCAGCTTCTGTTTTCCTGCAGTCATATCATGGATATGTGTAAGTAGGCCTCTGCAGTTTGGAGGGTGACTCTGTTTTACAGCAAGTGGATTCACTGGAGGTGTAAACTCATTTGTTTTGGCTATTTATAGAGATGTTTCTGTGTAGATCAAATGATATTTATACTTTGATGTGCCTTGACAGCTGTTTTGGATGTTGACACTGAGATAATGGGATTTTTCTCAGTGATCTGCCTTTATTGTGACAATCAGCTACTCTATAACATTTAATTTCCCATTGAATGTGTTGTTGATGAGGTTCGTGGTTGTTTTGTGTGGAAGGCAGACGTGCATGTCTTTTGACTTTATTTTCCTGTCAAGTGAAATAACTTTATTATGTGTGTAGTTGTGGTCCACTGTGGGAAAGTGACTCTAAAAAAGTAATTAATTACATCTTCAACAGTGTAATTAGGTTGCTGTACTATTTACTCTCTCTAAAAAGTAACGGATTGCTTATTATTAATTACTTTCTAAATATATCCCATATCAAACTCAACCAGACTTGAACAATTCAAGGAACTTTTTGAACTATTTACAATTGCATAAATTATTCTTGGACTGACCAAAGTGTGTAAATGCAGAGGATTGTATTTTATTTTGATAATACATTTCGGCGTTAAAGCCAGAGAGTATAAAGTAAAATTAAGAGCAATCCCTTATTTTACGTTTTCAACGGAACGGTAATTAAATTACAGTGATGCTTAGTAATTAATTACACCCAGCGCTGACGGCTAGGGTATTTCAGGGGGTGAAAGCAGAGGTTGATATAAAATAAAGCAAATGAGACGGACTTAGTTATTTATTTGAAATTCACACAAACTTTAAAATGTTTGCCAAATATGAATTATGCAAGTTAACTCCTAATGTGAAAATGGAGAAATATCTTTCAGCCCGGGTGATTTATTGATATTTCACTATAGATATCATCAAACATTTTGTAATTGGAAAACAATTCTTTGCACACTGTAATTTACAGAAAAAATGCATTTACAAAATAATGATAAAAAAAAAAAAAAGAATTGTATTATTATTTGTGTTTGAACAATTGATGGACAGCATGTGGTTGGTGCTTGGAGATACTATTCTTTTACTATTAATTGGAAGTCATAAAAAACCTCAGGGAGTTTTAAAATAGTAGTCACTGGGTGAAAAAAATGTGGGATTTTCTGCAGAGAATATCATTTTCTAGTTATGCTCAACTCGTTGTATGCCATTTCTATAACAAAAGTCAATTTAAGTCATTTATTACAGATTATAATATTTTGAATACGTTTTTATTAGGTTCCATGTGCTTTTAGATTTTTTTTTTGCCTAAATATTTCAATTGACCTTTAATTTTTGGTTTTATTTTTAATAATTTTAGTACTTCAACTTTCAGTTTTTCAGTGGAAATGCTTTTACTGTTATTGTTTTGGTTAATAACGACACTAATGGGAACGCTATAATGAATTTATCGTCACCTGCTTTTTTCATGTCTTCCCCCCCTCCAGTCGAAGCCGAAGCCACGCACCATGTCCTTAAAACCGCGGGTGGTGGATTTCGATGAGACGTGGAACAAGCTCCTGACGACAATCAGAGCGGTTGTGATGCTTGATTACGTGGAGAGAGCGACATGGAACGACCGCTTCTCGTATCCTGACTTCTAATGGAGACTGATTTAGAACTATTGCTTCCTCTTTCTTCTTCCTTTGTAATGATTCTTGTAATCAGATTTATTTTCGAGGGTGCAGTGGCCATTAATTAAATGTTTTACATATTTTATATGTACCTCTTGCCCTAACATTCAAAGCTTTGGTAAGATTTTGAAAGAAATTAATAGTTTTTTTTAAAGCAAGGATGCATTATTATTACGGTTATAATATTACAAAAGTTTCATATAAACGTTGTTCTTTTGACATTTCTAATAATAAAAATGTTTCTTGAGCAGCAAGTCAGAATGATTTCTGAAGGATCATGTGACACTGGAGTTATGATGCTGAAAATTCCAGTAACCTCTCACTGCAGAACACGAGATCCGGGGGCCGGAGACAGGTAGGGATATGAAAAGTGGGCGTAGCTGGATCCGGATCCATCCTCGCCCCCTGGATCTCGTGTTCTGCAGTGAGGAGCATCTCAAAAATTCAGCTTTGCATCACAGGAATAAGTTACATTTTACAATTTATTAGTTACTTTAAATTGTAATCATATTTCAGAATAGTTTTGTTTTTACTGGATTTTCGATCAAATAAATGCAGCCATGATGAGCACAAGAAACTTTGGTTGTACTTTACAATAAGCTAAACATTATTTGATGTATTTACTAACCATGAGCAACACATTTGTTACTGTATTTACTAATATTCCTTAACGTTAGTTAACGAAAATCCAGTTGTTCATTGTTTGTTCATGTTAGTTCACAGAGCATTAACAAGATTTTAACAAGAATGTATTAGTAAATGTTGAAATTAACATTAATAAATGCCGTGTAAGTGCAGTTCAGTATTAGTTCATGCTAACTAATGAACCTTATTGTAAAGTGTTTCCGAAACTTCTTTCAAAATCTTGTTACCGACCCCAAGTAACTTCATGTATCCTCAAGTTCAACGTTATGAAGTTTTGATCATCAAATAAAAGAAAGAAGAGCACACAACAGTACATATAAGTCTGAAATACTAAGATTCAAGTCTCCTTAACGTGTGCTTCAGTGATATTTATGCACTGTGTGTTGCATATCCGGAGCCTTTAGGGGAAAGACTGTACACTGAGACAAAGGTGTTTCTGGAGAACCACGTCCGTCAGTTGTTCAAGGTAAGATCGGGTAATGCTCAAGGGTCATTGTGTTTTAATTGTGGTTGTTTTGCGTCATTCCGGTATGTGTCTTACAGAGAGTCCTGGAGTCCGAGGAAAAGGTTTTGGTGATGTATCACAGATACTGGGAGGAATACAGCAAAGGTGCTGAGTACATGGATTGCTTATACAGGTAAGTTCAGCTAGCTCAGGGAATTCTTGTGAAGGACGTTAAAGTGTTAGAATTCTCCAGAGGCTTTCCTATACATAAGCAGTTTATAGGTTGAGTTTTTCTGGCCCAGCCAATGGTGGACTACCAGGTAGCGCAACAATATCAGATGATTGACAGATGGAATATTTGGAAAACCTGTTTGGAAACAGCCTTATTTTTGCTGTTCGGTATGGTTGGTTTACTTATAACACTCGTTATGGAGAGGGTCAAATTGACCCTCATTGGATTCAATACAATTCCTCAAAAATAGCGCTATGAAAAACAACAAAGATTCTGGTACAAAATGTAAACTTTTAATATCAACATTTGTCAAAAATTCCAAAAAATACATATCTGAAGATATGATTTAACGAAAATGTTTTTAACTGTTTTTTAAAACTGGTTTGTTTTGACAAAATTTGAAAATAAACAGTGAATTTTTTAAATACAATAAATACATTTTTTTTTCTTAGAACATCATAACTGAACTATTAAATGTAGCTGTATAATGAAAATATGTACTTTTCCTAAGTTGGCTGTTTTGTAAACTCATGTCATAAAGTTTCTTCTGACATGATGAGTAAGTGTGTGTTTTCTGCTTATGAACTTCACACACATGATGCTGGTTAAAACATTTTTCTGTATTGAAATAAGTGTGGAAAACCTCATTTTTTAGCTTCATAAGGTAGTAAAAAATAAAATAACAAAATATAACCAAGAAATGTTATTATTTTGGGTCAGTACAGTCGCCTTAGAGCGTTAAAATAAGCGGGTCAAATTGACCCGGCGAACGTAACAGTGATTTTGTTTGTATATGTCAAAAAACAGCAGCATGTTGAAACTTTGCATGCATGTTCATGATGATAAATGAGAAAAAGTCACAAAATATCAAGAAAAAAAACATAGGTTAAACAGTATTTCCAACAACTTGAAAATCTTAATGGGTCAAATTGACCCGTAACATAACACAAGGGGTAATTCTGAAAATAGTTTCAGAGTTTTTGGTTGGTAAATGGTGTTCGTGTTCATGCTGGTGTGAGAAGTGTTTATATCGTAATAGAGTGGTTGTCAAAGTATTCAATTATTGGTTTGACCTTTGTTTAACACTTACGGCAATGTTAGAAAACTTGAGCTTTAGTCAGTTCAAATGATGTAAAACCCACTGTATATTCTAAAGCACACTAATTTTGTCGAAAGTACCAACTTCAATATCAAATCGGTACTGAAATTTAAAAAATTGGAAATGATTGGCTATTGTGTTCACACACTCAATATACTGTTTATGTCTGTGATTGGCTACAATGATCAGGCTTCTATCAGTGGACCGGTACGCTGATAGACGCCTGTATTCAAACGTTCCCGTGTGTATCTGTGTAAGCGCTCGGTGAAGAGCGTCATTGATGTCTATTTACAACAGGTTTTTGAAGCGTTGATCATTGTAGCCAATCACAGACGTATCTGATGAGCGCGGGAACACAGCGGCCAATCAGAGGCGCTTACGAATCCGCTCGAAATTTCAATACCAACTTCGGTTCCAAGTGTTTTGACCACACTAATACACGCTACCTAAAAGTCTCT
>CM074311.1:5769659-5849659 GCA_037194245.1 Opsariichthys bidens | reverse complement strand
AATATAATGGTTACACTTTATTTTAAGGTGCCCTTATTATGGTGTAATTATACAAATATATACTGAGTAGTATTAATTAACAACATGTACTTTGGTTTAGGGTTAGTTGCTTGTAATTATGCATAATATTACTGTTACTATTACTGTGATTACATAGTACAAGAGCATGTAAGATGTGTAACAGGGACTCAAGTAAACAGTGTAAAATAAGTGTTTCCAATATAATAAATAATGTAATGATTGTAAAAACATCAATACTTAGAATTAATACAAATGCAATTATGGAAATTAATATATAATATGATAAATTATAACGTAATAATATAACGTAATGATAGTAAAAACTCAATACTTAGAAATAAATATAAATTCAATTATGTAAATGAATACAGAATTTAATATATAATGGTGTAATAACATAATGATAGCAAAACCATCAATACTAAAAACTCAATACTTAGAAATAATATAAATGTAATTGTGGAAATTAATATATAATATGATATATTATGACCTAATAATATAACGTAATGATAGTAAAAACTCAATACTTAGAAATAATATAAATGTAATTATGGAAATTAATATATAATATGATAAATTATAACGTAATGATAGTAAAAACTCAATACTTAGAAATAATATAAATGTAATTATGGAAATTAATATATAATATGATAAATTATAACGTAATGATAGTAAAAACTCAATACTTAGAAATAATATAAATGTAATTATGGAAATTAATATATAATATGATAAATTATAACGTAATGATAGTAAAAACTCAATACTTAGAAATAATATAAATGTAATTGTGGAAATTAATATATAATATGATATATTATGACCTAATAATATAACGTAATGATAGTAAAAACTCAATACTTAGAAATAATATAAATGTAATTATGGAAATTAATATATAATATGATAAATTATAACGTAATGATAAATTATAACGTAATGATAGTAAAAACTCAATACTTAGAAATAATATAAATGTAATTATGGAAATTAATATATAATATGATAAATTATAACGTAATGATAATAATATGATAAATTATAACGTAATGATAGTAAAAACTCAATACTTAGAAATAATATAAATGTAATTATGGAAATTAATATATAATATGATAAATTATAACGTAATAATATAATATAACGTAGAAATAATACAAATGCAATAATGGAAATATTGAATATATATTAATATTATGTAATGTAATGTATAATAACAATATAATAATAGTAAAAATGTCAATACTTTGAAACAATACAAATGCAATAATGGAAATTAATATATTTTGATAAGTTATAATGATAGTAAAAATTCAATACTTTGAAATAAATTAAATGCAGTTATGGAAATTATTAATATATAGTAAAATGTAATGCAATAAAATAAATAACAATGATGGAATAAACATCAATACTTTCAATGCAATTATGGGAATTAACTTGATATCATAAAATATCATATTTATATACAAAGTCATGTAATGCAATTACTTAATATAATGATAGTAAAAATTACAAATACAGTTATAGAAATTATTATTATATTATAGTACAGTATAGTATATATACTTCGAACCCAGATGTCCACTCTAGAACACTCAGACCTTCGTAACACCATAGCATCATGGGAGAAAACGACACACAAAAGAGCATCACTCACATTTTCTTCCGAAAATTAATTTTACGAGTTCAAACTTACTTGCGTTAGTCCACAAGGGGGAATCTGGGATTCAGAGTGGACTGCCCTCGGGTTCATGTGAGCGTTTCGAAACACTGGAGTTTGTGGTTTGTGCTTTTATTGCTCATTTCCCTTCCAGGCCTTGACTTCAGTAGTGAACTACAGAGAGCCCAAATCCATCTGCAAAGCACCTGAGCTGGTGTGTAATCACTATTTATTTCCCAATGTTAGATCAAGATGACTAAATAAACTCCGTATAAATCTTATGAACACACACCGTCAGAACATTAACACTCTTTTTTCCCTCTTTGCCGGCGAACAGCTGGCCAAGTACTGCGACAATCTGTTGAAGAAATCCGCAAAAGGAATGACAGAGAATGAAGTTGAGGACAAACTGACCAGCTTCATCACAGTCTTCAAATACATAGACGACAAAGATGTGTTTCAGAAGGTGAGGCCATGACTTATCTTTAGGTAGAAAGAGAACAGGAAATGATGCAAAGAAAAGGGTAAATGTAAATGTTGCAAGCTGCATTAAATGAAAAGTTATATAAACCATATACTATAAAAAACAACATGCTTTTCAATCATTAGAAAAAGTCTTTTTCTATTGGGAAAATGGACAAAAAATATTGATGTCATCTCTTATGAAGCAATTTAAACTATTTGCAAGTAATATTTTATTTTAAAATGTGAACAAATTCACTCTTTTCTTCGTATATCAAATGCAAACGTTTCTTGTCTCGTCATTCATGAATTGCATGAATCATAATCGCATATTTTTAATGTAAAACCGAGAAATTTCATGAAAATTTGAGTAGTTTGCATCACTATTTCTGTCTGCTTGCATCTACGTAGGCCTACATCTTTCCACAAACTCTTTGACAGTGACATTAAGACCCGCCTTCTTTCATTTGATTGGCTATCTCCATCATTTTGACATTGTGCTAGACCACTGAGGTAGAGCAGCTTATAATGTAATCAGCCTAAAACCTTTTTTTGTTCAATTAAAGTCTCTACAATTAGAATATCTTAAGTTGCAAATCATGGTTTGTGATGTAAGCTAAAAGCCATTGGTCAAACATTTCGATATGTCTCGTTCCATGCTAGCGTGTATTAAAAATGTATTCGCAATGTGCAAAAGCTAAAAGCATTTGTTCACGCCATGTTGTAATTATCGTAATTGCGAGATGACAACCCATGACGTTCTACTTAAAACTGTTCACATCCTCAGACATGCAACACTATTTTGTTTATAATTTGTAATTACTAGTTCTAATTAGGGCTGTGCAATTAATCACAATCGCGATTTGAGCACATGCGATTTCTAAATCGCACAAGTCTGCAATTTTATTTTTTAATATATTTATATTTTAATTCAGAATACTGCGACGTTACTGTGCGCATGTTTAAGATGTGAACCAATCAGAGCTCGCTCAGCACAAATGAGAACAAAGCAAAGCGGGAGAACAGAATAGGCAAACGGGAGGAAAGAGGAAAAAATATGGATGCGGTTCAGAATAAACATGATTTGGTACCAAAGAGAAATTCAACATCAGTCGTTTGAGAGAGTTTTGGATTCAAACACTGGACAAAAGACGCCAACTCGCACTTATTTCACACAAGTTGCTGTATGAGAAATGTAAGGCGGCGTTGAATACGAGTTTAAGCAGGTGAAATAATCCTCATTTATTTGATGTTGTCTGTTTTTAAGACACTATTTTTTTTACAGTTTATTTATCAAGCAGTTCATCTACTGTACAGTGTTACTTCATTCACTGAAATACAATTTTGAAGTTTACTTATTATGACTGGAATTTCAGGTTTGTTAACCTTAATTTATTTGATGTTGTCTGTTTTAAAGACAGTCGATTACAGTTTTGTTTATGAAGCTGTAAATACAGTTACTTCATTGTGAAACATTTTGTTATGCACTTCTTGTGCACTGAATACATTCAGAATGAAGCATGTTTGAAAAAAGCAAAAACAATTACCAAAATTGCAAAATAAATCGCAATTGCAATATTGATTAAAAAAATCGCAATGTGATTATTTTGTCCATATTGCACAGCCCTAGTTCTAACCGGACGTGAACTATTTGAAGTTTCGTAATTATATTAATTCCCACATGGCTTCGACGCATCTGTGTTATGAACTTGTAAAAACATGTTAGCAACTATGGCAAGCCGTTTTGACTTTTATTCATTCTCAGGATATGAACTTTCACTAGTTAAAATGTTAATTCTTGATATCAGGAAATAGATTTCCACTAGTAACAAAGTTCATTCTTTATATCAACAATTCAATTTCAACTAGTATAAACTATAATTGCTGATATCAAGAATTGTATTTTTACTAGTGAAATCTCGCCTTAGGCTGCCATTCAAATTCAATTGTTGATGTCAAGAATTCATTTCTTACTAGTTGAAATTCCAGTTTCACATATCAGGAATACAATTCTTACTAGTAAAAATGCAAATTTCTGATATCAAGAATTACATTGTTACTAGTGCAAATGTCTATTCTTGAATTGCTACTAGTAAAAATATTCATTTTTGAAATCTGAAATGAATTCCTCATATCAAGATAATTTCTGATATCTAAAACGGCTTTCTTACTAGTAACAACCACATTCATGATATCAGAAGTGAACATTTTTACTAGTAGCAATTCGACATTTGTACTAGTAACAATGTAATTGTTGATATCAGAAATTTGCATTTTTACTAGTAAGAATTGTATTCCTGATATCAACAATTGAATTTGAATGGAACCCTATGGTGAGATTTCACTAGTAAAAATACAATTGTTGATATCAAGAATGATAGTTTTTACTAGTGGAAATGTAATTGTTGATATCACAAGTTCATATCCTGAAAATGAATAAAAGTCAAAACGGCTCGCCATAAGCAACACGTTAAAACATTGTGCTTTTGAAATGTTAAAACATGTTTGCAAGCTAGAAAAATGTTAAAACAATGTTATACACGTTACCACGTTATCTGAAAATATTAAAACAAACATGTTAGAAAAATGCTGTCAATGTGCTAAAATATTGTAACAAAATGTTGCAAATGTTAAAACATTAGCAACACGTCGAAACGTGCTTGGGATGCGCTAAACATTTTAAATGTTAAATTGTGAAAAGGTTTATTGGGGACTGAGCTGGTTTGATTATAGCTTCTTTCATTTTGTGTCTGGTTTGGTAGACTTTCCGTGCGCCGCACTTAATGATTTCTTGTTTTTCTCTCGGTTTCTTCTTAGTTTTATGCCAGAATGCTTGCGAAGAGGTTAATACATGGACTTTCATTATCTATGGATTCAGAGGAAGCCATGATCAACAAACTGAAGGTACAAAAATTCTCACGCACAGCCGTCTTTCTTGAAGTATCTTGCGTAAAAGCTCACAGATGTGACTCGTCCTCCGTAATCAAGTGTTCGCTTCGGCTTTGTCATTATGTAGAACCACAAATGGGACTGATGAAGGGTTTCGTGTGGTTAAAGCGAGCAGACCTTTCATTGTTTCCTCTCCTCTGCCCTTTGCCTTGCAGCAAGCGTGTGGCTATGAATTCACAAGCAAACTGCACAGAATGTACACTGATATGAGCGTCAGCACCGACCTTAACAACAAATTCAACAACTTTATCAAAACCCAGGAGACTGTAGTGGACCTGGGAATCAGCTTCCAGATTTATGTATTACAGGTAAGAGAGGATATTGCTGTTCATACTTGGTGTTACACACACTATTAAGCAGTCCCTCCAGAAAAACACAGATTTTTTTTTGTGATTGTTGCGGGCAAAAATCCTTGATTATGCGGCACGTTTTCTTAAAAAATGCGATGGAATATGCGGGATATTTTTGCAATTTTATGCGAAGAAATTGCGGGAACTTGCAAAAACTGCGGTTTTTGATGCAAAAAAGAGGAAAAAAAGGTGATTCCCCCAAAACCCTGTTCTCACTAGAGGCAGAATTACTAAATCACAGAATATTGAAGTTCTCATTCTGTTTTATTTCAGACCTTCATCAACACATGGCTCAAAATTACAAAACATTGAGTCAAACCAGTTCTGCAGCTTCACAAAAGAAATATTCAACAACTTCTGTTAAAATGAATAAATAAAATATAAAAAAATTAAATGTGCGCTTCCTGTTTTACAGAGGTAGAGATACAAAACAGACTCTTCTGTTAAATCAAGTGCTTCCAATCTCTTACTGCAACGTCAATTATTTTACACACTACTAATATACAGCGTCGTCTGCGGTCCGACACGCAAAATAATTCGCCCCCACTGTCATGTGACACACCGGGAAACTGCTTCACGCGCTCTTTTGCGCTTATTTTTGTTGGTAAATGAGAATTATTGGCGTGCTTCACCGCAGGGTTTGCAGATGATGTTCACGTCGTGTAATTACGTCACTTCATGAGGTTCCCATGGCAATAGGGGGAAAATAACGGCGCTTTGTGTGAAGTAAACGCAACATTTTTCAACTTTCTGCTAAGATATATGAGACTTTTGGCAAAGAAAATACAGGGATTATGAAATCATGCTAGCCCCGCATATTTTTCTTGCTGAAATCAGCAATTTATGCGGCAAAAGTGCGGCGTATTTGAAAAAAATGCGACCCCCGCATAAATATGCGGACTTTGGCTGATTATGCATGAAATCAAGCGATCGCATAATCGCGTTTTTCTGGAGGGACTGATTAAGCTAACTATAACTAATAGGGCTGGGACGATACACCTATCTCCCGATTCAATACTGTGGGTGTGGATACGATATGATTTTTAATTGCGATTCTACCAGTATTGCAATTCAATATTGCTATTGCTTTTTGTTTGCTTTTTTAACTCTTTTTTTTTTTTTTTTTTTACCCCTCAAGCCATCCTTGGTGTTTATGCCTTTCTTTTTTCTGACAAAGACATTCAGAGAAATATGAATAAATATCCTGACACATCCGAGCTTTATTATGTATTACGTCCCCCTTTTCGTCTAGGAGAGGCGGGAGTGTAATATATAGAAATAAGAATAATTATATATTTTTTAAAAACTACGCCAGGTCAAAGCCAACGACGAGAGAGAGTTGGTTCTATCCGCACTCCCAGAACTCACAAACACAGTGCATTTCTTTTTTTAAGGTTTTTATTCAAAATAAAGTCTCCTATAACACTCAAGGAGGTCAGGAAAAACAATAGGGAATTCAAATCAAGTCAAAGAAAAATAAGACGGCTGTTAAACTGCTTCACGAACGAGAACAAATCTTGGTCCCTCATCATCGGGGAAGACATGTCAGTGCGAGAGGGAGAGCAAGTTATTTTGATTAATGATTACGAGGCACATTAATTTAAAACAACTAATGATGTGCACAGATAAATCATTTATAATAAATATACTTAAAGTCATCATGAGGAAAATGCTGCAATAATGTGGAATATGATTATTTTGCTTGTGTTTCAGGCCGGCGCATGGCCCCTCACACATGTTCCCTCTTCCACGTTTGCAATCCCACAGGAGCTGGAGAAAAGTGTACAAATGGTAAGCTGCCAAAACCTTACGTGTCATCATTATGGGCAAGAACTTAAGCTTCGTCCAAGAACATGCCATTTTTCATTTCATTTTAAAAGTAGATGACGCTGATTTAAACAATGTCTTCCTTCTGCAGTTTGAGTTGTTTTATAACCAGCACTTCAGCGGAAGGAAGTTGACCTGGCTACATTATCTCTGCACAGGTAAAGTCGAACATAAACTAGGTTTGGAGTCAGTTAGATTTTTAGAAGAAGTCTCTTATGCATTTATTTGGCCGTAAATACTGTATTGTAAGTGAAATATAATTGCAATTAAAAAAAATCTGATTTATTGTAATTAATCACATATTAGCTGAGAAAAGCCCCCTATTACTCAAGTAATTATATTAATAATTAAAAAAATAATAATGATTTTAAAAATCAAGCAAACAGTTTTAATATATATATTTTTTTAATATATACTAAATTAATGTGTAGAATCAACCGATGTAGTATATCAAACTTTTATATTGCACTTAATTTGATTTCCATACTACACCTAAAACATCTGGTCTCTTCATTTTGGTCTGATACGTGCGAGATTTTTTGTTTGTTGGCTGGTGCGGTGGAAGCCTGATTAGCCGCATCTGGTATTTCTACACAACCGCAGCAAATCCCTGGCATGGTTCAGCAGCAAGAGTCGGATTACCGCATGAGATGTGACAAGATTTTCGGAGTAATCCGTTAACACAGCAGGACAAGCAAAATACAGTCACACTTATAGTACTCACTAGGGATGTGACGAGACCCCTATCCCACGAGACGAGACACGAGATTGGGTTCACGAGACGAGATTTTTATAGTATTTTTAAGAAATCCTCAATAATGAAACGTATGAAGGGAAAATAGTCTTTTATTCAACTGAAAATCATAAAATGCAAAAATGTTGGTGCATTTGGAAATCAACTTGTACTGCATGTCATTTTACTGCTATTTTAATGAATTATTTGCAGTAAAACAACATGCAAACACTGCTAAATGTTTTGCCACAAAATCAACCAATTGTTTTCTGCCCTGTATAATTTCACATGAGAAATCTCACTGAACTTCTTTCTATAGATTGAACATAAATTAAACAGTATAAATAAAATAAGCATATAAATAAAAAATTCAAATAACACTGTAAGCGTCACTTTAACTGCAGAACAAAGTTGACCATTTCCCAGTCACTATTGATTGTGTGGCTGTAACTGTTATAAAGCTCTGCGTACACCGAGAAGTCCAGCCGTCAGCAGTGATAGCGATGCTTTCTGCCTCTTTAGGGGTCGTTCACATATCGCGCCTAAATGTGTAAAGCGCGGCTGCGTCGCTTCCTCCTTCTTTTGCAAGCGTTCGGGAGCTCGGGGCGTTCGGGATGTTTTCATCTCGCCGCGGCACAGGCGCGCCAGGAAAAAAAACAAGTGCGCCGCACCGTATGCGCGTCGCAACGGCATCGCTTACATTTTGCGCGAATGAAAATGCGCGCGATATGTGAACGGCCCCTAAGAGTCTGTACAACATTGGCCGAGGTGTACGGCATAGTTTTCTTACAATGTTTACATATTGTTTGTGTCTTGTGTGTTGTTCTTTCGCCGTTTATTATTTCTACTGGAAAACCAAAATGTTTCCACACAAACGTCTTCAATAATAATTTCACCCTCACACTGATAGCACCACGAGACAACTTTTCACCTCGACGAGAAATCTCGTCACATTTTAGTCTCGCGAGATCTCGTGGTACGAGATCTCGTCACACCAATAGTACTCACTCATATAATTGTGCAGACACACAACATTGACTGAGTTGAGAGAGTATTTTAACAAACCTTTAACCCTCACTTACAGTACCAGACAAACGTTTGAACGCACTTACTCATTCATTATTAGGGGCCAATCGCTGAAGGCGTTGGCGTTCTTCTTCTTGTTCCGCTCTAGAAGTCTATGGAAACCCATAGAATAGTTTGCGGGAAAGTTATGAAATTTGGCACACAGATAGAGGCCAGTCCCAACATTAACAACACCAAGTGGAGTTTCTAAATCAGTGCCTCTAGCGCCACCACCTGTCCAAAGTTTCACGTATGTTTATGCTAATACCTTTTGAACCATAAGGGATAGAAATAAAAAGGCTTTTCCCCCTGATTCCTTGGCACAAGATGATTCAGTTGTACCGTATGACATCATTTTCCATCATGAAAATTTTCCCGCCATTTTGAATTTGAAAAAAACCTACTTTTTTCGAACTCCTCTTAGACCGTTGCTATGATTTTCATGAAAATTGAACCAGATCATCTTCAGACCAGGCCGACAAAAAGTTATGGAATTCAAGTTGATTTGTCAAACCGTTTTGAAAAAGTATGTGAACGAATTTTACGTAGCTCTTGTGAAAATAGGCTGAAACAAGCTGCATTTTGGCGCAGTGCCGCCTACTGGTGTGGAGATACAAAAAGTGATTAATTTTTACTTATAACTTCTGAACTGTGTGTGCAAAAATCATAAAACTGGTCTCATTAGATTCGGCGCGTCATGCCAAGACGAATAATATCCATTTTCACATATCAGCCATTTTGGGCATCATTCATTTTGAATTTTGCAGTAAAATACAGTATTTTACGAATGCATGAACGTATCATTACGAAACTCTGAATGGGTCATCGGCACGATGCCCTGAAGGAGTCTGAGAAGTTTTGGACCAGAAAAATTATTTACATGCTTGTAACTTTGGATGTGGTTGACTTATTTTCATATCTCCTTGGATTCCTGAATCCTTGCAAACATCCAAACATGCTAGGTTTCGCCTTATGGTTAGTAGAAAATTTAGCATTTAAATGACTTTCGTCAATATATTCGAAACTGTTTGTCTGATTGAGACGATTTCATCTTAGGAAAATCAGAAACGTTGGTCGTTGACTACATGTCAGTAGCCAAATGTCAAAATTTTGATAGCAAGTGACAAAAAAGTCAGGTGTGGGTCATTTTTTGTGTTCATACTTATAAACGTCTATAACTCCTAAACAAAATGAGACATTTTCACCAAATTTGACATGTATGGGGGCACTTGGTAGCGCTATAATTGAGCAAAACATGAAATTGGCTCTAATTACTGTACAGTTGGTCTGATTGACTTCAAAGTCGACATGCGGTGTCTTTGTGTCATTTGCTATCATAGTCCATTATGATATTGTTGGTTTGCTGCGAACTTTCTTTTTTGCTTCTGTTGTGCTTGGCCCCTTAATTTCTACTTGCATTTGTATTTATCACTAGTTTCCACTTTTTAAAAATTTAGAACATTTTAAAATAATAGTAAAGTCATGAAATAACACGCTGAAATATGGAAAATATGTGGTGACCAAAACAAATCAAAACCAATTTTACACTTCTTCAAAGTGGCCTAAATCACATCTTTGCAGTTCTCTCCAGTCATTTATTATTTATATACTAGTATATTATTGATTAATAATCTGTATTAGCTTTAATTTTACATTTTCATTTTAATTTTACTTCCAAGTTTTTGTAGCTTTAGTAGTTTTATTTCAGCTTTAGTGTAATTTACTTTAATTTAAACTTATTTTCCTTCAGTTAGTTGCCAAGTAAATACACTAAAGTTTATAAGCTTAAAGGTGCGTCCCAATTTGCGCCGTTTGGTAGTATAAAAATACACACAGAAAATTCCCAAAAAGAAAAATACCCGGATGATGCACTTAATTAACCGAAAAAACAAATGTTGGGCACTTAACTGTCACAGGTTTAAATACATAGCAGAGGAGGAGGGGACTATCAGACTCTGATGTTGAATGTCAAAAAAACCCTTAGTTATAGTACAGAGCGTACAGTATAAGTGTCTAGTGGTTCTCTCAACCAACTTGCTTCTTTCAGGTGAGGTAAAGATGAATTATCTGTCCAAGCCCTATGTGGCCGTGGTAACCACCTATCAGATGGCCGTGCTGCTGGCGTTCAATAACGGCGAGACTGTGAGCTACAAAGAACTGCAGGACAGCACGCAGATGAACGAGAAGGAGCTCCAGAAGACTATTAAATCTCTGCTGGACGTCAAGATGATCAGCCACGACTCTCAGAAAGTAAGTCTGGGAGCAGCGCAGTCACAGGTGCTCATCCAACCAGATGTTGTTTGTTTTATTTTTAATTGATTTCTTGATTTATAAAGTGCCCCTATTAAGCTATTTTAGTCCATTGTGATTGGTCTACTCTGCTCTGATTGGTCAGATGGCCCAGTTTGTTGTGATTGGTTAACTGCTTAGAGTGCACTTCGAAAACCAAATGCTCATTACCATATCTGAAATTCAGCTCCGGATCTCCTTGATACGAACAGCAACGATGGCGACGGTTTTATCGTATCAGTTCAAGCGCATCCTTTGGAAGTGCATTAAAGTGGATTTGCTTTGGCAGCAGAAAACAGGGTCTTCTTGTCATGAACAACACAAACCAAACTCTTTCAGTTTTAGCTACAGTGTTGGAGGGGCGGGGCAAATGAGACCGTGAAGACCATAGGCCGGCATTATGCAAAGTTGTTACAAACCTACATAGCTTCGAACAGGAAGTAAGATTTGAATTACTGATGACTCGTTCCAGGCCGTTCAGAATTGAGACGACAACTACATTTTTCCTACACTTTGATCTAGTGCTGCGACGACGCGTCGACGTCATCGATTACGGCGACTACGAAAATACGTTGACGTGCGTGAAATGCGTCGACGCGTCACACCGTTTACATTCATCTGGCGTAATGGCGGCTTCTGCTCCCGGGAACGGAGAAAATTCCATTCAATCACAAAAACCCAGACCACGATTATCAAAAGTATGGGAATACTTTAAACAGAGGCCAAATAAAACGCTCCTTTGTTCCCTTTGCAGAACCGAAACGGCGTACCACCTATGGAATTGGATCTCTGCCAAATTTTTGGACGTGCAAGAACTGAAGTTGAGGAGAAAATCTTCGTCTCGCAAATAAGAAAATATTTCGAGCGAACGAATCAGTTTTGCATTTCAAAGAAGTTTATTTGGATGTGCTTGGACGTTCTCTTTTGCTTGTGCAAGGTTTCAGTTGCTCGCGCTCGCCTGCTCAACACAAAACGGCATTACAATGTGCCAAAATTCCAGCCAATCAGAGATGAGGCTGCTCAATTCTGGCTGGCTTGACAACCAATCACAAGACTCCCTGCATTACGGACCACGCAAGAGGAAAAATACAAGGTTCAGGAAATGTTTGTTCAACGGCTTGAACACTATCAAAGTTCCTTTAAGACTGTATTGAAAGTCTTTGACACTCTTCATGTTAAAGTTCAAATGTCTTCCACTGGACAAATCAAATCGTATTATTACATAATGGCGTGTCCGAGTGTTTCTACACCTCAATGAACTGCTAAATTAGTTCTAACTTCTTATGCAAAATAAAAATGAGTAGATAAAAAAAAACTCAATAAAAATAATCGTTAGAGTAGTCGACTGATCGAAAATAAAATAATCGTTAGATTAGTCGACAGAAAAAATAATCGTTAGTTGCAGCTCTACTTTGATCTAACTTTGTAGACCTTTAACAGCTCTATTCCACACTGCATGAATGGTAAAATAGCAGAAAAGCATAACGGGGCACTTTAATCAAACTGTTAATTGATTGATCACACTTTCTCTTTGCCTCCAGGAGGAAATTGAGGCCGAATCCACTTTTTCTCTAATTATGAGTTTCACCAGTAAAAGAACAAAGTTCAAGATCACAACATCAATGCAGAAGGACACACCACAGGTACAGAGTCTCTTGTTGAGCAGATGTCATGGATTGATCTCCTTGTATATCTAGTCGTATAAACCCTGTCACGTCCTCTGTGTGCGGCAGGAACTGGAACAGACGAGGAGTGCCGTGGATGAAGACAGGAAAATGTATTTACAGGCTGCTATAGTGAGGATTATGAAAGCCAGGAAAGTCTTGAGACACAACGCCCTCATACAAGAGGTGAGATGACGTTCTCGTCTGCTAAAACTTGAACGTTTCAGTGTATAATCCTCACTTGTGGCGTCAGACACCAACATGGAATGAAAGGAAGTGTTGTGCGGGATACGGTGGATAGTGTGGAACCTGATGCAGAGGTCAGACTGTAAATGCAGATAAGAGCACTGTGAAATGTCAGGAACGAGAGACTTTGTCATAGACTGCTGTTAGAACATGTCTGAAGAGCAGATAGTCTGCCAACTCAGGCTATTACACAAGATAACTGTAATATACACTGTTTTTATTGCACACACACACAGAATTTTTAACGAATTTCGAAATAACGGAAGCTTATGTTATGTTTCACCTCAAAATCAAATTAAAAAGTGTTTTTCAAAAAGAAAATGAAGTCCGTTTTAGGACCAGTAGATCTGTTTATTTTCACGGCAAATAAAATGGAGTTGCACGATTAATCGTTAAAAGATTGCAATCTCGATTCAAACACCCACGTGATATCATTCGTAAATCGCGATGATTCGCTTGTGTCTATTAAACCTTTGACAAAAGCGCGCCAGAACATTCATCTGTTTAGCCAGAAAGAGTAGTAAAAGTATTGGCATGAAACATTTCAGCCAGAAAACGGCTCCTAACAATGGCAGCACTCAGCCTTCAGTTTGTTGCTTTATTAAATAACAACTGATCCTGTCATCCAGCATCTAGAAACGCTGCTACATACGGCTAGCTGCACTTTTTTCATTTTGTAGGAAATATGGATTTCAATAAAGTCTCCAACTTTAATCGGTTCTCAAGCTTTGCCAAAAAAGATAAAATCCTCAGTTTCTGGGTCAGTCGTGACAAGATGGTTCTCATCAATTCTTAAGAACATTCTTGTAACCAGAGATAACACATATCAGGATCAGATAACACCGATTCAGAAGGTTAACATACTGCAAACTGTATAAATGTAAGTATATATGAAAAAGTATGTCATGTAAACAGAAAAATAAATATGAATATATTATTATGTAATATAATAATGAATAGAAAATAAACGCAACAAAGCTCTGGAGATGCGAGCTGGGGGTTATTTTCCAGAGAAAGAAAATAATAATAACATTTTCTAACAATTGCGAGGTATACAGTCAGAATTGTCATATAATGTCTAATTGTGAGGGTAAAAAGGCTGATTTTATTTTTATCAGAATTGCACATTTATATCTCATAATTCTGAGAAAAAAGTCCGAATTGCATGAGAACTTGGAATTGCGAGAAAACTTATATCTTTCAATTCTGTCTTTATATCTCACAATTCTGACTTTATATCTCGCAATTCTGACTTTATATCTCGCAATTCTGACTTTATATCTCGCAATTCTGACTTTATATCTCACAATTCTGACTTTATAACTCGCAATTCTGACTTTATATCTCACAATTCTGACTTTATATCTCACAATTCTGACTTTATAACTCACAATTCTGACTTTATATCTCGCAATTCTGACTTTATATCTCACAATTCTGACTTTATATCTCATAATTCTGACTTTATATCTCGCAATTCTGACTTTATATCTCACAATTCTGACTTTATATCTCGCAATTCTGACTTTATATCTCGCAATTCTGACTTTATATCTCGCAATTCTGACTTTATAACTCGCAATTCTGACTTTATAACTCGCAATTCTGACTTTATAACTCACAATTCTGACTTTATATCTCACAATTCTGACTTTATAACTCGCAATTCTGACTTTATATCTCACAATTCTGACTTTATAACTCACAATTCTGACTTTATAACTCACAATTCTGACTTTATAACTCACAATTCTGACTTTATAACTCACAATTCTGACTTTATAACTCGCAATTCTGACTTTATATCTCACAATTCTGACTTTATAACTCACAATTCTGACTTTATATCTCACAATTCTGACTTTATATCTCGCAATTCTGACTTTATATCTCACAATTCTGACTTTATATCTTGCAATTCTGACTTTATAACTCGTAATTCTGACTTTATATCTCGCAATTCTGACTTTATAACTCACAATTCTGACTTTATATCTCACAATTCTGACTTTATAACTTGCAGTTCTGACTTTATATCAATTCTGACTTTATAACTGGTAATTCTGACTTTATAACTCGTAATTCTGACTTTATATCTCGCAATTCTGACTTTATAACTCACAATTCTGACTTTATATCTCACAATTCTTACTTTATATCTTGCAATTCTGACTTTATAACTCGCAATTCTGACTTTATAACTTGCAGTTCTGACTTTATATCAATTCTGACTTTATAACTGGTAATTCTGACTTTATAACTAGTCATTCTGACTTTATAACTCACAATTCTTACTTTATATCTTGCAATTCTGACTTTATAACTCGTAATTCTGACTTTATATCTTGCAGTTCTGACTTTATATCAATTCTGACTTTATAACTTGCAATTCTGACTTTATATCTCACAATTCTGACTTTACAACTCACAATTCTGACTTTATAACTCGCAATTCTGACTTTATATCTCGCAATTCTGACTTTATATCTCACAATTCTGACTTTATAACTCGCAATTCTGACTTTATATCTCACAATTCTGACTTTATAACTCGCAATTCTGACTTTATATCTCACAATTCTGACTTTATATCTCACAATTCTGACTTTATAACTCGCAATTCTGACTTTATATCTCACAATTCTGACTTTATAACTCACAATTCTGACTTTATAACTCACAATTCTGACTTTATAACTCACAATTCTGACTTTATAACTCACAATTCTGACTTTATAACTCGCAATTCTGACTTTATATCTTGCAATTCTGACTTTATAACTCGTAATTCTGACTTTATATCTCGCAATTCTGACTTTATAACTCACAATTCTGACTTTATATCTCACAATTCTGACTTTATAACTTGCAGTTCTGACTTTATATCAATTCTGACTTTATAACTCGCAATTCTGACTTTATAACTCGCAATTCTGACTTTATAACTCACAATTCTGACTTTATATCTCACAATTCTGACTTTATAACTCGCAATTCTGACTTTATATCTCACAATTCTGACTTTATAACTCACAATTCTGACTTTATAACTCACAATTCTGACTTTATAACTCACAATTCTGACTTTATAACTCACAATTCTGACTTTATAACTCGCAATTCTGACTTTATATCTCACAATTCTGACTTTATAACTCACAATTCTGACTTTATATCTCACAATTCTGACTTTATATCTCGCAATTCTGACTTTATATCTCACAATTCTGACTTTATATCTTGCAATTCTGACTTTATAACTCGTAATTCTGACTTTATATCTCGCAATTCTGACTTTATAACTCACAATTCTGACTTTATATCTCACAATTCTGACTTTATAACTTGCAGTTCTGACTTTATATCAATTCTGACTTTATAACTGGTAATTCTGACTTTATAACTCGTAATTCTGACTTTATATCTCGCAATTCTGACTTTATAACTCACAATTCTGACTTTATATCTCACAATTCTTACTTTATATCTTGCAATTCTGACTTTATAACTCGCAATTCTGACTTTATAACTTGCAGTTCTGACTTTATATCAATTCTGACTTTATAACTGGTAATTCTGACTTTATAACTAGTCATTCTGACTTTATAACTCACAATTCTTACTTTATATCTTGCAATTCTGACTTTATAACTCGTAATTCTGACTTTATATCTTGCAGTTCTGACTTTATATCAATTCTGACTTTATAACTTGCAATTCTGACTTTATATCTCACAATTCTGACTTTACAACTCACAATTCTGACTTTATAACTCGCAATTCTGACTTTATATCTCGCAATTCTGACTTTATATCTCACAATTCTGACTTTATAACTCGCAATTCTGACTTTATATCTCACAATTCTGACTTTATAACTCGCAATTCTGACTTTATATCTCACAATTCTGACTTTATATCTCACAATTCTGACTTTATAACTCGCAATTCTGACTTTATATCTCACAATTCTGACTTTATAACTCACAATTCTGACTTTATAACTCACAATTCTGACTTTATAACTCACAATTCTGACTTTATAACTCACAATTCTGACTTTATAACTCGCAATTCTGACTTTATATCTTGCAATTCTGACTTTATAACTCGTAATTCTGACTTTATATCTCGCAATTCTGACTTTATAACTCACAATTCTGACTTTATATCTCACAATTCTGACTTTATAACTTGCAGTTCTGACTTTATATCAATTCTGACTTTATAACTCGCAATTCTGACTTTATATCTCGCAATTCTGACTTTATATCTCACAATTCTGACTTTATATCTTGCAATTCTGACTTTATAACTCGTAATTCTGACTTTATATCTCGCAATTCTGACTTTATAACTCACAATTCTGACTTTATATCTCACAATTCTGACTTTATAACTTGCAGTTCTGACTTTATATCAATTCTGACTTTATAACTGGTAATTCTGACTTTATAACTAGTCATTCTGACTTTATAACTCACAATTCTTACTTTATATCTTGCAATTCTGACTTTATAACTCGCAATTCTGACTTTATAACTTGCAGTTCTGACTTTATATCAATTCTGACTTTATAACTGGTAATTCTGACTTTATAACTAGTCATTCTGACTTTATAACTCACAATTCTTACTTTATATCTTGCAATTCTGACTTTATAACTCGTAATTCTGACTTTATATCTTGCAGTTCTGACTTTATATCAATTCTGACTTTATAACTTGCAATTCTGACTTTATATCTCACAATTCTGACTTTACAACTCACAATTCTGACTTTATAACTCGCAATTCTGACTTTATATCTCGCAATTCTGACTTTATATCTCACAATTCTGACTTTATAACTCGCAATTCTGACTTTATATCTCACAATTCTGACTTTATAACTCGCAATTCTGACTTTATATCTCACAATTCTGACTTTATATCTCACAATTCTGACTTTATAACTCGCAATTCTGACTTTATATCTCACAATTCTGACTTTATAACTCACAATTCTGACTTTATAACTCACAATTCTGACTTTATAACTCACAATTCTGACTTTATAACTCACAATTCTGACTTTATAACTCGCAATTCTGACTTTATATCTTGCAATTCTGACTTTATAACTCGTAATTCTGACTTTATATCTCGCAATTCTGACTTTATAACTCACAATTCTGACTTTATATCTCACAATTCTGACTTTATAACTTGCAGTTCTGACTTTATATCAATTCTGACTTTATAACTCGCAATTCTGACTTTATATCTCGCAATTCTGACTTTATAACTTGCAGTTCTGACTTTATATCAATTCTGACTTTATAACTGGTAATTCTGACTTTATAACTAGTCATTCTGACTTTATAACTCACAATTCTTACTTTATATCTTGCAATTCTGACTTTATAACTCGTAATTCTGACTTTATATCTTGCAATTCTGACTTTATAACTTGCAGTTCTGACTTTATATCAATTCTGACTTTATAACTTGCAATTCTGACTTTATAACTCGCAATTCTGACTTTATATCAATTCTGACTTTATAACTGGTAATTCTGACTTTATAACTGGTAATTCTGACTTTATATCTCGCAATTCTGACTTTATAACTTGCAATTCTGACTTTATAACTTGCAGTTCTGACTTTATATCAATTCTGACTTTATAACTTGCAATTCTGACTTTATAACTCGCAATTCTGACTTTATATCAATTCTGACTTTATAACTGGTAATTCTGACTTTATAACTGGTAATTCTGACTTTTATAACTTGCAGTTCTGACTTTATAACTCGCAATTCTGACTTTATATCTCGCAATTCTGACTTTATAACTTGCAATTCTGACTTTATATCTTGCAATTCTGACTTTATAACTCGTAATTCTGACTTTATATCTCGCAATTCTGACTTTATATCTCGCAATTCTGACTTTATAACTCACAATTCTGACTTTATATCTTGCAATTCTGACTTTATATCTCACAATTCTGACTTTATATCTCACAATTCTGACTTTATATCTCACAATTCTGACATTATATCTTGTAATTCTGAGATAAAAGTCAGAATCGTTAGATAAATAGCCGCAATTACCTCTCTTTATTTAACTACGGAAACAAGCTTCCATAATACACTGCTTGTAAATGTTGTGCTATTGCAAATATAAGTGGCCTAATTTTGTTCGTGTGTGTTTATTCTTTCAGGTAATCAACCAATCCAAAGCGAGATTCAGCCCGAGTATCAGCATGATCAAGAAGTGCATTGAGGTTCTTATCGACAAGCAGTACATCGAGCGAAGCCAGAGCTCTGCGGACGAATACAGCTATGTCGCATAAAACCATATTAATTTAATGAAAGAGAATAAACAAAAACACCGTAAAGCGTGAACGGTAAACATGTCTTTTATTTTCGGCTCTGGCTGGCTCCGGCACTCAACCATCGGATTGAATCGGGACTCTGTGCCTCCAACTTTGTTAAAAAAGGGCCTCCGAGTAGCTGGACAGTCATCAAAAGCACCCTGTCTCTCCACACCCCCTCCCCTCCTCCTTCTGATTTTATGCTGTTTACATCACCAGTGCCACGCCCAGTGCGTCTACGAGAAAAGAAGAATGCCTATAGCTACTCGAGTGTAAAAGGATAATACATTTTTAGACGTAATCGTACAAGAGAAAGCGAGCAAATGAAATGCATCACATAGAGCAAAACGAGTGAAATGTTTGAGAAACGGCCGAAAAACAACCACGCTTTCTTTTCTCACGTTGCAGTTGTTGTGTGTATTCTTTTTTAATGTATCAAAGTAAAAGAAATATTGTAATAAAACCGGTATACTGATAATTGCATTTACTTTCAGAATATTAAAAAAAAAAACAGATATGAGGTGACAAACATGATTCTGCTGCTTGTCAAATAAACAAATAAAAACAAACTTTTTCGTAAATGTTTTAAGAATGACTTCATCATCAGTACTTTATTAAAGGGGACGTTTTAGCATCTTTCTAATCAAGTCATTTCTGAAAGATCATGTTTATAAGGTGAACGCATATGAACACCACAGCAAAGTTGTTTTGAGCCCTAGTTTTTTAGTTTAGGGCGTTAAAGTGAGAAAGTCGTGGATGCAACTAATGCAGCATATTTGACTGTAAATTTGTTGAAATTAATTTTTTCATTTACAATAAAACTAGCTAAATTGCATGTACAAAAAATATAAAAAAAATAAAAAAAAGCACTTTTTTCGTTAAAATATATTGATGTATTTTTTTTGTAGAAAAGTTACATCACCGTTTTACTCTGGCCAAAGTGTCTTGAACGCAGCTGAAGTCGCAGTCACAACTTCCCAACTTGGACTGCGTCTGAAAGCACAAACTCTGAGTCGGTACTTATTTTGAATAAGTAATTACTTGGTCATGGCTAAAAAAAAAAGCATGTTCTATATAGTATGTATTGTTGCACCCTAAATGACACACTATGCAGTCGACTGTGTAGTGTATGAATTTTATAAGGTTATTTTGTCATTCATCATCAGATTCAGAAGCCCCACCCCCTCCATACACTGTTAAAAAAATTACTGTAAATTTTACAGTATAATACTGGCAGCAGGGTTGCCAGCCAGTTACTGTAAAATTTACAGTAGTGTTACTGTAATTTAATTTACAGAATTTCCCTGTATTCTCTGATGACAGTAAATAACTGTATTTTTTTTTAATTACGAAGGCTCAATTTACAGCAATATTCTGTAAATTTGAGTCAAACCAACACGTGACCCCAGAATGCATTGCAGTTTACAGTAATATGCTGTATTATTAAAAAACAGCCAGCGGCTGTAAAATAATGCTGTGATTTTTACAGCAATTCATTACAGTGGCACTGTTAAATTACTGTAAATTTTACAGTATAATACGGGCAGCAGGGTTGCCAGCCAGTTACTGTAAAATTTACAGTAGTGTTACTGTAATTTAATTTACAGAATTTCCCTGTATTCTCTGATTACAGTAAATAACTATTTTTTTTAAATTACGAAAGGTCAATTTACAGCAATATTCTGTAAATTTGAGTCAAACCAACACGTGACCCCAGAATGCATTGCAGTTTACAGTAATATGCTGTATTATTAAAAAACAGCCAGCGGCTGTAAAATAATGCTGTAATTTTTACAGTAATTCATTACAGTGTAAGGGAAGTTTGTGATTTTGAATGCAGGGCTTGACTCCCTGAAAATGATAATGGTCTGTGAATTAGTGTACTGACACCTATCTGTGTGGATGAAGCATTACATAAATGTTACCTATGATTTATTCCACAAAAGTCAATGAAAATTGAATACTGCAGGGACTACATATTTTTGTAAGCCAAAACCTAGAAACAAATTTGCATTTAAGCCCATCCTTTTTAAAAAAAATGTTTTATTCTGTAACATAAAATACATGAGTAATACCCTTGTGATATTTTTAAAGCTTTTACTTGTCTTGAAAAAGGCAGTTGCTAACATGTGTCTAAATGGGACTACAGGGCATTTTCACACCTGGCTGATTTTGAAACCTGGTGTATTTTCTTCCTTATTTTCTCGCTGATTCTAGTTTAGGCATATATGATCCTCTTGGATCTGCATCAAAACAATCGCTTCAAGATCGCCTGAATGAAGTGGCTTTGGCCCAAATGAAAATAAACTCTTCAGCGGTTCGTTTGAGGTGAGAAGGCAATCCATCCCCTTGTGAACTTGACCTGAACCAAAAAGAAAAAGCAACATTGTAACAAATTAAATCCCTGTTTCGTAAAACAAAGCAAATGATCTACAGCAGGGGTCTTCAACGTTTTCCAGGGCAAGGACCCCTTAGATAAGCAAGACATGGAGCAGGGACCCCCCCACACAAAATCTGTCAAACAGCCTCTGATGTTAATAGAAATCAATCATATTACGATAGATAGTAATATTATGTTGAGACAATATAGATTAGATCTATGTTGTTGTACATTGTCTGTAGGCTTTATTTTCATTGTTAAAGAGATTTATGCATCACAACAAACGTAGCAATTAAAATCACAATTTATTAAGTTCACAGTTGTCTTAATCACAATTATTTTAATAGATTTGCAGTTTCATACATTTAAATTTTATTGTCAGGTGGACAATTATACATTTTGTCGGCCGACTAAGTTTTCGCGAACGCAAATCGCGTAATTTCTGACGATAAGCCAAAGAAGGTGAAATCTGTTCGAAACTGTTGTTTAGAAATGCAGGTTATTCACTTCGTAAATGCTCATTTGCTTGTCCAGATTAAACGCAATGTGGTTGTTTGTAGAGTAGTAGTAGTAGTTGCAGAGAAATGTGTGTTTCCATCATTTTGTTGTTCATTAAACATTCGCGCGAACACCTCTGAACCGCTGGCGCGCGTTCACGTGATCGTTTTCACGTTTTTTCTGTTTGCTTTGCAATTCAGAATAATATTTATCGAATAATATATTGTGTATATACTCTATATATTATTATTATATTTATATTATATATAAATACAGAAAAAAACGTTCTCGTGCGAATGTCTTTTATCGTCAGAATTTACGCGATTTGCGTATATGACGCAGCACAATGATAACCACGCCCTCTGCGGTCACAGAATGCGATGGTCATAAAATCTGGTGTAACACCTGTCTTTAAGTTTAAAGTAACAGAACTTCATATTTTAATTTTTTGTCAGGTGGACAATTATACATTTTGTCGGCCGACTAAGTTTTCTCAGTGTGATCCGCACCGTCGGCTGGTCCTCATTGGCTACTTTGCGGCCGATTCGACATGTTGGATCGGCGTCAGGTCGTCGGTGAGAGAGAGAACTCTGATTGGCTGTTCATAATAAAGAGTAGAATAAAGCAAAAGTTATGAAAGCAAGCAAATAAGTCATTACGGCACCGACAGAAGCTTGTTCTAATTTCACCTCATCTTACCCGAGCACTCGAATGCACGAATATTTTCACAATAACATGAGCGGAGTGGAATAAAGCACGTGATCAGCATGATTGATATTCAAAACGCTAAGCAAACGCTGCTTTGTTTATGGTTTGTATACATGCAGTCTTGGTTTCGCTTTCCCTTTTTGAATGACAAATATATCAGCTTAAATAGACAGTTATCTCCTTTATATGCAGGCGCTAGTTGACAGTCGGCTGAAGTTCTTTCGGTGTTCAAGCACATATTTTTCCGCCGTCATGAGCGACAACACCGTCGGCTTCCGTTGCCGCTAGTTCTTGGACGTCGGGTTGGTGTGTCCCGGCCTTTAAGTTTAAACAGAACTTCACATTTTAATTTTACTGTCAGGTGGACGATTATACATTTACCTGAACTTTAAGCTGTGTTACAAACGATCCATTCTGGCGAGCTAAATTGTATATAAATTATTATCCAGTAGCGTTTTCAGATTATAGCGCTCATCGGCTGCGTTGACAGTATCATGAGATCACGTGGATGGAAGGGTTTTATTATTGAATGTAATACTATTTGTAAAATCAAATATATTTTATTTAAATTTGACTTTGTGATGTTTTTACACGTTTTATTGTTTTTTAATTATTTGTAATTATTTGTAATTATTTGCGGACCCCCGGTTGAAGACCCATGATCTACAGGACTGAAAATGCTCTAATCTTAATGTTGGTGACGTTTAAGTCATGTGACCGTGGCGTAATTAATTTATAGCCTATATACACTCACCTAAAGGATTATTAGGAACACCTGTTCAATTTCTCATTTATGCAATTATCTAATCAACCAATCACATGACAGTTGCTTCAATGCATTTAGTGGTGTGGTCCTGCTCAAGACAATCTCCTGAACTCCAAACTGAATGTCAGAATGGGAAAGAAAGGTGATTTAAGCAATTTTGAGCGTGGCATGGTTGTTGGTGCCAGACGGGCCGGTCTGAGTATTTCACAATCTGCTCAGTTACTGGGATTTTCACGCACAACCATTTCTAGGGTTTACAAAGAATGGTGTGAAAAGGGAAAAACATCCAGTATGCGGCAGTCCTGTGGGAGAAAATGCCTTGTTGATGCTAGAGGTCAGAGGAGAATGGGCCGACTGATTCAAGCTGATAGAAGAGCAACTTTGACTGAAATAATCACTCGTTACAACCGAGGTGCAGCAAAGCATTTGTGAAGCCACAACACGCACAACCTTGAGGCGGATGGGCAACAACAGCAGAAGACCCTACCGGGTACCGCTCATCTCCACTACAAATAGGAAAAAGAGGCTACAATTTGCACAAGCTCACCAAAATTGGACAGTTGAAGACTGGAAAAATGTTGCCTGGTCTGATGAGTCTCGATTTTTGTTGAGACATTCAGATGGTAGAGTCAGAATTTGGTGTAAACAGAATGAGAACATGGATCCATCATGCCTTGTTACCACTGTGCAGGCTGGTGGTGGTGGTGTAATGGTGTGGGGGTGTTTTCTTGGCACACTTTAGGCCCCTTAGTGCCAATTGGGCATCGTTTAAATGCCACGGCCTACCTGAGCATTGTTTCTGACCATGTCCATCCCTTTATGACAAGGCATGAAAGCACCATGAAGTTACTAGGATTCTGCCAGTCATGTGATCTCAACATGGTTGCAACCATGAGAGGGCGTCCCGCTCCATGTGGAATAAAACAACTTTCATCAGGCTACTGATATGAACTGTGTGTTTGTCTCATGTGAGTGTACGTCACTCACTTACAGGGCTGGGTAGGTTACTTTTAAAATGTATTTCTCTACAGATTACAAAATACATGCTTTAAAAAGTCATTTGTAACGTATTTCGTTACATTACTCAAGTTTAGTAACTTAATCTAAATACTTATATTTTAGAATACTAATAAGTGTGAAACAAACACAAAAAAGGTAATGCAAGTTTTTATCTGACAATTCTCACTTTTTCCCTCAGAATTGTGTGATATAAAGTTGCAATATTGAGAAAAGTCAGAATTATGAGATAATAACTCACAATATTGAGAAAAGTCAGAATTATGATATATAAACTGACAATATTGAGAAAAGTCAGAATTATGAGATATAAACTCACAATATTGAGAAAAGTCAGAATTATGAGATATAAACTCGCAATATTGAGAAAAGTCAGAATTATGAGATATAAACTGACAATATTGAGAAAAGTCAGAATTATGAGATATAAACTCGCAATATTGAGAAAAGTCAGAATTATGAGATATAAACTGACAATATTGAGAAAAGTCAGAATTATGAGATATAAACTCGCAATATTGAGAAAAGTCAGAATTATGAGATATAAACTCGCAATATTGAGAAAAGTCAGAATTATGAGATATAAACTCGCAATATTGAGAAAAGTCAGAATTATGAGATATAAACTGACAATATTGAGAAAAGTCAGAATTATGAGATATAAACTCGCAATATTGAGAAAAGTCAGAATTATGAGATATAAACTCGCAATATTGAGAAAAGTCAGAATTATGAGATAATAACTCACAATATTGAGAAAAGTCAGAATTATGAGATATAAACTCACAATATTGAGAAAAGTCAGAATTATGAGATATAAACTCACAATATTGAGAAAAGTCAGAATTATGAGATATAAACTGACAATATTGAGAAAAGTCAGAATTATGAGATATAAACTGACAATATTGAGAAAAGTCAGAATTATGATATATAAACTGACAATATTGAGAAAAGTCAGAATTATGAGATATAAACTGACAATATTGAGAAAAGTCAGAATTATGATATATAAACTGACAATATTGAGAAAAGTCAGAATTATGATATATAAACTGACAATATTGAGAAAAGTCAGAATTATGAGATATAAACTGACAATATTGAGAAAAGTCAGAATTATGAGATATAAACTGAAAATATTGAGAAAAAATACTTTTCAGATGTAACTGTAATCTGATTACCACCCATTTAAAATGTAACTGTAATGAAATACACTTACTCAAATTTTGTATTTTAAATCCTTAACTAAGTTACTTGTATTTCGTTACTCCCCAACCCTGCTCACTTATATGGACAAAATGACTTGGTGCACCCTCAAGACTCGACTGCAGAGAGAGCTGAAGGACGGCAGATTGTCTGTGCTAAATTGGTACTCTTTGTAAGCAAATCTCACTCAGCAGCAGCCTGTTCACTTTCAGCTCCTTCTAGCTGAGGATTCAGCCCTAATGAGCCCCATATGGAGAAGCCTGACCAAATCAACATGTCTACAATGTGTGTGTCATCAGCAAAACATTTCTGTGCAATATACATCATCTTACGTAAGCCTGACATTTCGCAGACTCACAGATGTCAAGTCACTGGATGCTTCAGAAAGTCATAAATCTTCATTTACAGATTCTTCAGGACAAAGCCTCTCCTTCTACCACAAGGGGGCGTTGTGCATTATAAAAAGCAGTATAGTGAGAAAAGTTTTTTTTTTTCAAAAGATAAAGGAACTTTAACTTATTTTTTGTTAAAACTTATCAACAATTTGTCTAAAGACCAACACAGTCTCAGAAAACTTTTTTGAATTGGTATGAAAGGCATCCAATGTCTTCATTTGGGATTTGGGAGGAAGGAAATAAACCTGTGTTTATGCATGTAAGGCAGTTTTACATTTATGTCTTATTTAAAAGTCCTACTATATTCTGCTATGAAAAGTGGCAAAAGTTTGAAAGTTATTTAGTCAAATATCTCTGTCGGAAAAATAATGTCATACAAGCTTAAGCGTTTTTTTTTAGATTATGATAGCTGGTTTATTACTAGCTCAAGGAGGTCTAGCTTGATCAAGACCAGTTGGAAGTACAACAGCTTTGAGTAGCTAATGATCATGTGACTGGAATGGTCAGGAAGTGTCCAGGCATGATAAACTAAGTGGGATGTAGACTACTAATTTTCTTGTGAATCTTTAGACCTTTGTCCACTACAATGTCAGGCAAAATGACCAAATTATCCTTATTTTTTAAAGGATGTAGTAACAAAAATAAGTAGTAGAACACTCTTTATTGGCATCATTGGTCCCATTAAAAACCTTAAAGGGACAGTTCACCCTTGAATGAAAATCCTGTCAATAGTTTTTCACCCTCATGTTGTTCCAAACCCAAAATGCCCGGTTGAGATTACGCGATTTTTTTACGCGATCTTCTTAACGTAGGGCGTCGTAGAGATTCATAAACGACGATGGACGTCAGGACGCAAGATTCGATCGTTTCAGCTCGATGCCGCGTCACGACGTAATGACACGAAGACTAGAGCTGTGTCTGAAACCGCTCCCTATCCACTATATAGTGCACTATATCATGTTGTAATGCTGTCCGAATTCTGAGTGAACGACTTCATTCCCTACATTCATTCACTACTTTTACCCACAATCCTCTCTGATTTGGAGCGTTCATTCGATGTAGACTCGTTAAAGCGGCGTTACCCAAAATCCAACGCGATAAGACGATCGAGCGCGAAAGAAAAATAAATATGGCGGACGGCAATACGGGAAGCGGCAACTTCTACAAATGTAAGTGTCATTTTTTATGAATTAGAACATCTTCGTAAAGATATTTTGAAGCGAAATGATACAGATTTATATCATAATATATGTACTTATTATCATATGATAATTTGGTCGATTTTTCTCATTTGTTAGTGAACTGTTGTACATAGTACACTGTTGTTTATATTGTATTTATATTTTTTATAAACACATGTGACAGTGTAGTGTTTTTGTTTGGTTATTTTTAAATATAAATGTACTAAATAGCATGACACAGGTGTTTATATTCTCTCTTTATTCTCAATAAACATGACAAATAAACAGTAATATACAATTCAGGACATATTACAGATGGGTATAGGAAATGTTCATGATGAAATTGTCTGGCGCATGCTATTAACGTCAGCGTCCGAATTCGCTCACTCATTTTCGTTCGCTCTTTGCTGATACAGTGCGCTCAACTGCCGTGCACTACATAGGGGTTAGTGAACGAGTGAACGAGTGGGCGGTTTCGGACACAGCTTAGCATGTTTAATTTTTTTCCAGTCATCAACGACAGGTTCCGTCACATGTGCGACACTGGCCAATAGAAGCACAGAACCACCTTCCTACACGCTTTCAATCATGCCGAAACGAAAGAGGGACAATATCCTTCCTGCTGGGTGGAATTTTACAATGGAGGAAACGATTGTGGAGTTACGGCAACAACACTCCCGTGTTTATGATGTTTCCTCAAGGGACCACCATGACAGAGTGAAAAAAGGTAAATAAAACATATGTTACCTCAGTTCTCTAAGGGGGGGGTTCAAATATCCATGCAATCCAGATATGTGTTCACTTTGGGTCTTTTTTCATGACAAGACAGCGCAAACTGCTAGCCATCGTTTGTTTACACTGTAATGAATTACTGTAAAAATTACAGCATTATTTTACAGCCGCTGGCTGTTTTTTAATAACACAGCATATTGCTGTAAACTGCAATGCATTCTGGGGTCACGTGTTGGTTTGACTCAAATTTACAGAATATTGCTGTAAATTGACCCTTCGTAATTTAAAAGAATACAGTTATTTACTGTAATCAGAGAATACAGGGAAATTCTGTCAATTAAATTACAGTAACACTACTGTAAATTTTACAGTAACTGGCTGGCAACCCTGCTGCCAGTATTATACTGTAAAATTTACAGTAATTTTTTAACAGTGTACGTTCACGGCACCTTCTGTCAGTCGATGGTCCCGCCTTCTCGATGACAACAGGCACGTCGTTAAAGACGGTAAGCATTGAATGTTCAGGTAGCGATGTGTAGTCTGAACCCGACATAAGACTTTCGTTCATCTTTGGTGCACAAATTAAGATATTTTTCATGAAATCTGAGAGGTTTCTGTCCCTCCATTGACACACAACTACCACTTTCAAGCCCAAGAAAGCTAGTAAAGACATCATTAAAGTAATCCATGCGACTCCAGTGCTTTAATTTTACGAAGAGACGCGAGTGCGTGTGGCGGAGATTCATATTTTATAAATAAAAGGCAACTTGTGTGTTCATTTGCTCAAACAAAGCACTCGAGGCGCTTCATAAAATTGAGGCTAAAGCACTGCAGTCACACGGATTACTTTAATGACGTCTTTACTAGCTTTTGAGAGCTTGAAAGTGGTAGTTGTGGGACAGAAAGCGCTCAGATTTCATCAAAAAGATCTTCACTAATTGTTCCGAAGATGAACGAAAGTCTTACGGGTTTGGGAATTTTATTTTGATAGATTTTTCATTCCATAAAAACTTTATTCCACAAAATATTCTTTACAATGAAAAAAGGTTATTAAAAAGTTCGAATAAAACACGATTCTTTTAAGAACTGATCACTGAAAGGTTCTTTGAGGAAACAAAAAGGAGATCACTGTAAAAAGTCAACATCCTGAATGACTGGCAGGCGTTCGAATCTAATTCGAATCTAATGAATGCTAGTAACTACTGGAACAGCCGACCAACATTTAACGAGTAGTTATCATTAACCTGAAACAGACACTCGTGTAGCTACACATTGAAAGGGCTGTGAGTCAGAGTGAGTGTGTGTGTGTGTGAGTGAGTGTGAGTGAGAGAGAGAGAGAGAGAGAGAGAGAGAGAGTGTGTGTGTGAGTGAAGCCCAACCCACGGTCACTTCACCCGCGATCGACACACGCCGAGACGAGCACAGACGCCGAACAGGTGGTCCAATCCCACCTGAGGAGCACAACATGAGGATTTATCCTGCTTTTGACCTGTATGGATACAATGTTGCCGTCGCTTACTGATTTCTCCTGAAGAGTTCAACACTTCACGCGCTTCCCTGTGGAGTCTCTGGGAATATCGGGCGAATATGAAAGTGACAGTATGTTTTGGAAGGACCCGGGTGGTCGTTCCATGTGGGGATGGGAATATCAAAATACACAGTCTTATTCAGCAAGCGACTATGAGATATAAAAAAGCCATAGCCAAGGTAAGTCGAATGTTTTTGAGGAAAATACCTGGTCAACTCCACTGCTGCTCTCAACATGGCGCTTTTTCTGGAGAAGGAAAGAAAGCACGGGGAAAAGAGAGGTCGTCGGTAGCGATTCCCGAACAGTACGGTTAAGGTGTTTGCTTATAGATTCGGGATTGTTGCGTCACATTGGGGTTGTTTGTTACAATTGTTGAAACTTCGGCGCGCGCGCGCGCTTGTGCGTTCCCGATCAAAACTCCTTCCAACAGGACATGTCGGCTGTTATAACGCTCATTTGTTACAGTAAGATACATTTACAATGTTTCCAAGTGTAGGAAGAACTTAAGAGGCACGGATGGAGGGCAAGGACTGGAAACTTCCCTGGAAATCAGCCTGGATCCACATGTGTCCTCACACACATAATTTGACTGTTTACTCTTAAACATTCATAATGAATGGTGCTTTCTATACCTTTATTAGTTCTAGCGTTTAAAATGATAATGGGTTCTGTGGCTTAGCGGTTAATGGTTATGGATAGGTTTGAAGCCTTTCAAAGTGTTGATTGCTCATGAAAAACCTGGAAATATAAGGGCCTGGAAAAGTCATGACATCTCTATAGTATAATCATATATAAATCGTATGGATTCTTGTTGGAAAATCCAACTCTGTACCTGCATGGTTCCATCTGTTTGATGAGTTACTAAAAAAAACACCCTGACCACCTTAAGCTGGTAAAAACTATGGTTAATTGTGGTCGAAGATGGTTTTCTTGCTGATCAATGGCCAATACAGCGACTAACAGAAAATTGTTCTTAAAAACATTCTTAAGTTATGAAAATGTCAAATCAAAAAAAGTTTTTCTTGGTTATGCAAAGTTCAATTTTACAATTTTGCAAAAGCTACATTTGAATGTTCTCTCAACACAAGTAAAAAAAATGTCAAATGTTTCTGAAAAAAATGATGTGGTCAATTTATAAATAACGTTTTGTTCTAACCTTTCAGGACTTTAAACGAACATTCTATCAAAGATTCATAACTTTGAGAGGACCTTGAATTCTGAGAACATTTCTTGTTCCATGTTTCAGAACTCGGGTTCTAAACGTACGCTCTTAACTTCATTCTTTCTTATTTGCAAACCAATGATGTTCAATTTATGAGCAAATTGTTGGTTTTCACCCCTCAATGAAGTGCTCAGCTTTACAAAATTATGAAACGGAAAAATTCATCGGTCAAAACTCTATAGATAGCCATTGAACATTAAAAAACTTGAGATGTTTTCTCATTGGTGGTTATAAATCTGAAAGCAAACTCTTTGCCACCAAAAGATCTGGCAGCTGTGTGCTGCTTGTAGTATGAATATCTAGTCACGTGTTGATTTTGAGTCCCTAACAACACAAATTAACTTCCAGATTAGCTTTCTGCGCTCCACGTAATTCATGATTTGAATTAAGAACTTAAATACATTGTTGATTTTGGCTCAAGCATCATGTGCGTGCTTGTGAGCAGAAAGGTTTATCCTCCTCGTTGTGTGGTTATCGAGAAGCTTTGAGAAACCAGTAGAGTTACAGAACTTACACAGGATAAAATACGCAATTGGTGAGTGGCTAAAATGTTGGACAAAGCCAAACATTTGAGTGCAAGAAAAAGTCTTGAATGTGTTCCAGTCTGTTTAATTATCAATAAGTTGATTTTTGTCAGTAGATACTGAATAGCTACAGGCTGTACAGATGTTGTAAAGGGGCATTATTAGGTTCCTGCGTGTCTTGAGTTGGCATCAGTGTTATTATTCCTGCCCAGATCTGCTGTTAACATTGGCGTCACGTCCAAGCGCTTCTGTTCTACAGGCCTTGAATAGTTTGGTGAACCAATGCTGATAATGCCAGGTTTTCTCTTTTACACAGCGTTTCTTTAATATGGAAAATTATTTGCTCTCTGCATCTTTGCGAATAGATTGGCTGGACTGTTTTTTTTTTTTTTGTGGGACAAAAGTTTAAGACATTTAAAATGTCTTAAGGACTGTGGGTTGAATTTATGTGTACACTGTTAAAAAATTACTGTAAATTTTACAGTATAATCCTGGCAGCAGGGTTGCCAGCCAGTTACTGTAAAATTTACAGAATTTCCCTGTATTCTCTGATTACAGTAAATAACTGTATTTTTTTTAAATTACGAAGGGTCAGTTTACAGCAATATTCTGTAAATTTGAGTCAAACCGACACGTGACCCCAGAATGCATTGCAGTTTACAGCAATATGCTGTGTTATTAAAAAACAGCCAGCGGCTGTAAAATAATGCTGTGATTTTTACAGCAATTAATTACAGTGGCATTGTTAAAAAATTACTGTAAATGTTACAGTATAATACTGGCAGCAGGGTTGCCAGCCAGTTACTGTAAAATTTACAGTAGTGTTACTGTAAATTAATTTACAGAATTTCCCTGTATTCTCTGATTACAGTAAATAACTGTATTTTTTTTAAATTACAAAGGGTCAATTTACAGCAATATTCTGTAAATTTGAGTCAAACCAACACGTGACCCCAGAATGCATTGCAGTTTACAGCAATGTGCTGTATTATTAAAAAACAGCCAGCGGCTGTAAAATAATGCTGTGATTTTTACAGCAATTCATATATTAAAAGTGGTTTGTGTATTTTTTCCTGTGTTAAAGTAAGAAAAAAAAAAGAGAGCTCACCTTTATGTCGTTCCAAACCTGTAAGACTTTCGTTCATCTTCAGAACACAAATGAAGATCTTTTTGATGAAATCTGAGAGCTTTTTGTCCCTCCATTGACAGTCTATGCAACTACCACTTTCAAGCCCCAGAAAGGTAGGAAAGACATCATTAAAGTAATCCATGGGACTGCAGCGGTTTTACCTCAATTTTATGAAGCGATGGGAATCCCTTGCACACACACACACACACACAAAAACACAATTTACTACTTTATTTACAAAATATTAATCTCTCACGCACATTCACAAGAGGACCACGTGTTTTTTTTTTTTCAAAGCACTTCTGTCGCTTCCTAAAATTAAAGCACTGGAGTCCCATGGATTACTTTAATGACGTCTTTACTAGCTTTCTGGGGCTTGAAAGTGGTAGATGCGTAGACCGTCAAAGAAAAGAAAACCTCTCAGATTTCATGAAGAACATCTTCATTCGTGTTCCAAAGAGGAACGAAAGTCTGGCGGGTATGGAACAACACGAGGGTGAGAAATTAACGATAGCTATCCCTTTAAGAATCCGACCAGTCCAATATAGCAACAGCTCATCCAATGGTCTGAGTTTGGGGTGTGGCTAAATGTTTGGCTGAAGAATGGCTGGTTAGAAAAGTGTTTGGGGAAACATGTTTCAGAAACGATTACCTTTTATGGGGTGTCAAGTTCAACTAGCGTAATTTTGTGGACTGAATGATTACATGATATGAAATTCAGTTAATGAAATGCTTATGTTCTTCACAGGCTGTGTATTTTGTAAATGAAGCGCATTAACGACATGCTGAATCATGAAAAACTTTGTATTAAATGTCTTTCATGATTCAGACAACCCTCCATTTTGTCGAATGTTTTGTTTATTCCATTGTGGACAAAATCCATTTTTGTGACAAGGTAGGTGCATTTTGTTCACAAATTAGTTTTCCTTTGTTCACGAAATGAACGGTACATTTGCCCTTTTGTACATTCACAAAACGGATGTAAATTTTAATACTCAAAATTGTTTTTAAGTTCGTGACTTTAGTGCTGATGACGGCATGCTACTCTCTAATTGCATTTTGTCAGTAAATACTGCATATTTTAATGCAATATTCATTCAATCCACATTAGTCCAGTTACGCTTGGCACCCGATACAGTTCAGTGATTCCGGCGGTGCAGAAATCTCCACACATTCGTGCGGTAAAACAGAATCAAGGCTATGTTTTGCAGGCAGGTAAGTGTAGAGAAACCGCACTCTTACAGCAAAGTATGAAACTTACGCTCCATCACCTTGAAGAGACTCAACGAAGAGCGTGCTTCCTGAGTCGTTCCCTTTGCATTCTCGTTCTTTTCATAATCAGGGTGTCCTTGCAGATGGCAAAGACTTGGATAGTACATTCAGGGCACACACCCATGCTTGTATGGCTTAGCAGGCACACCCTGTAGCTCTGCTTCTGCAGAATGGCGGCGGCGGGCTATTGATCCAAGCTGGAGGAGGTTTTCCCAGCGGAGAGTTGCATGCTCACTCCAGAGCACACTTCATTCTGAGGACGGCTCTGAGCAGCCAGTCTGGATCAGTGATTTGCTGCGTAAGCGGGAGTGTGAGAGGGCTGAATTAGCCTGTGATCTATAGGGAGATGTGACTCTGCAGAGAGAACTCAAGCTCTTCGTCAATAACCCTAATAAATAGGCGTCTTTTTTTCCAAGCTTTCCAAGATTGCTGTCTGCAGCCTTTCCATTGACCTTCCTTTCAGTCACTATAAATAGGCTATACTGTAAAGGAGGTGGTTTGATTGATGATTTTTGGCTATTGCAGCAAACAAATGTTCTTCTTCCAACCCTAAAATATGTTAATGTTCTATCAGGGAAGTGATGGGGTAGGTAAGATTTGGGTGAATCTCCCAACATGGGAGAGTCATATTTCTGTAATGAGTAATCTTAGCAGAAGCAATGTTTTTTTTTTTTTTTTTAAAGTATCATAAATTTTAGATGGTACAAAAATGATGTAAATTAGAACTATCCTCAATTAAAATGTTTAATTGCAATTAATCTCATTTTAGCACATAATAGCACATTTAGTTCCTTTTTAAGAAAAGGCTTTTGTGTCATTATTAGGTACATACGTATTTTATGACTGATTTCTTGTAATGTTACTCATTTGGAAGATGCGTTGGATAAGTGTTTGCTAAATTTAAATGTACAAATTTAATTAATTGCATCTATTAACATTAACTTTGATGGCTGGAATAAAAATACAAACCAATTTTTTTGCATTGTGTTTAGTATTAGAAATTGTTTTTTTTTTTTCCATTTACATATTTGTGACATGTACAAAAAAATCTTTAAAAGGGTCATAAAAGGTGACCTATTATGCTCTTTTTCACAAAATGTAATATTAAGTCTTTGGTTTCTCCAGAATGTGTCAGTGAAGTTTCAGCTCAAAATACCCCACAGGTCATTCATTATAGCTTGTCAAATTTGCTCCTATTTGGGTGTGAGCAAAAACACACAGTTTTTGTTTTTGTCCCTTTAAATGCAAATGAGCTGCTGCTCCCAGACCCCTTTCCAGAAGAGGGCGGAGCTTTAACAGATCACGCTTCTGTTGCTCAACAACAACAAAGATGGAGAATCTCACGCAGCCAAAATGAGATTGTGAGTAACAGTGTTTAGCCTTACGTTGTTCAAACCGGAGTCGACACTGATGGAGAGACTCAGGAAGAAGTTACAACTTTTAGAATGAAACTGGACGTTTCTGAACGGTTAGTGGATAAATTTATGTAGTTGCTGTGGAGTTGATTCAACTCATCACTAGCATGTTTGTTCAAATTCAGTGTTGACCCTCGTTTGTGACGCGGTTCAACGTAAAATGACGGCATCAACAAGACTCTACTACAACAACTCCCCTTTGTTGTGTGTTCTTGGGGGTGGGGTTTATGTAAATTTTGGGGTTTGTGATGTCACCAACCCAGGAAGAAGTCCTTAAAAAGTGATTTCTGAAAATATCTCCCTTTGCATTGAACTCTTGAGCGTCGTAAATTTTTGCAGATGCTGTTTATGATCGAACAGCAACATTACACTCTAACTAAAGTTAAAAAAGTGAAATCATAATCAAGTACCCCTTCAAGGTACTCAACAACTATATGTTATTTGAGCCGGGCACGTTCTTGACAGTTTTTCTGGTCTACACTCATTTTGCACTACTCTCGTAAATACCCGCAAAACGTTAAGAGAAGGAAATGCTGAGATGAATGATAAATAGCTCAGAAATTTCTATGTATGGAATTTACGATATTGCCTGTGAAACGGTAGCAAAATAGCCACTTTATTGTGACTTGATGTGACTTTTGTGTTCAAGGTTTGCAAGCCGCTGTTGCTCTCAAATAACAGAAGCACATGCGACGGATCAGACATCAACCCCGTTGTCACGTCCTGCAGAGTCATACGGCTGTAATTAAACACAGGTCCACACAAAACCATACATTGTGTTTATGAGGCTCGCATACATCTGGATGTCTATTACTGAAAGGGAAATGCAATAATTGCAGATGAACTTTGACCTTCGAATCGGAAATAACTCCTTTTAGAGGCTTCTTTGTAGTGAGGAGCTTAATTTCTGAAATACTAGCTTTACAACTTCATACATCCTCTAAAAATGACCGTGATGTTTGGTGAAACAGCTCTGAAAAGCTCTAGCCTTTGTTTGCAGATGGCATTTGCTTGATATTTTGTGTTTGTTTGCGATGACATTTTTAAGTACGACTTAAGTGTGCAAATATTACTTAAGGCCACTTTACTTGTTCTGACCTTCCGCAGAAGCAAACAATTTGGAAATAACGGGAGCTTATTTGCTTGTAGGAACGTGTAAGAAGGAGGTACTGTATGCCTATAAGAAGAGGCATTTATTATGTTGAATGACTAATAAAACGTTTGATCTGTTTTCAAGGAGCACATTAAATGCTCACAAAGTCACGGCAGATCAATCTGCGAGATCATGTCGACAACGTTTTATATGTGTTTGTATTGTTGTGTAAAACTCGAACGTGTTGAGGCTGGAAGTCACTTTAAAGTGAACTTTTAAGATGGACTGAAATGACAGAAGCCATGATGCTCAGTCCTCCAGCACTGACTTTATGGTATTTTGTACTTGGTATCAAATGTTAATGTGACTGTTTCTGTCTTTTCTCATTATTAGATTAGTTAATATGTGCTGTGTTGTATTGGCCTCCGCTGTTAGGAGTCGATTGGCTTTCTTTGATTATTTTCGGCCGTTTAACATATTTCATGCCAGCAATTTATTCAAATTGAGGACAAGAATGGGTTTCTCATTGGTTGATGGCTATATTTAGAGAGATGGGTGACTGACTTGTAATCTAATACTGATACATCTATGTTGTTGTACAATATTGCGAATGAGATGTGCACAAAATTGCAGAAATACTGTGTGAATTTTACACATTGTTTAATAAAAATTTAATAAAAAAGTCATATTTCATCACTAAAATCACAAAAGTTAACATGAAATAGAAATGTTTTTTTTAAATTGGTGTTACTCATCTCGTTGTGAACGATTAATTTGTTTAATTTTTAAAACTTTTTAACTTCGTAATTTAAAAACAAAAAATGTACGCTGGATTTCTCCAATCATTAAGTCTGCTTAAACTCCGCCTTTTCTTATCAATCAACCTCAATTCAAATCTGCTTCCATCCAATCAACAACTGACCGATTTAACCAAGTCCCCGCCCTTATTTTTTTCTCCAATAATCCATTTCATTTACCAACCCCGTTCCCAGAAGATTCGGGACATTCAACAGTCTGTTATTTGTAAATCCTCTCAAACTTTTATTTAACTGACAAAAGTCCAAAGAAAAGATTTCCAATGTTTTCAATGAACAGCTTTATTGTGTTTTGTGAGAATAAACACAGTTTGATTTTGATGGCTGCAACACAAAAGTTGGGACAGAGGCATGTTTACCACTGTGTCACATCACCTTTCCTTTTAATGAATCGTTTGGGAATTGAGGATACTAATTGTTGCCGTTTTGCAAGTGGAATTTTTACCCAATCTCGCCTGATACAAGACATCTGCGCAACAGTCTGTGGTCATCTTACTTTTTCAGTAAGAGTCAGATCTGGACTGCAGTCAGGCACATCCACTCTCCGGTGTAGAGCGTCCAGGAACCACTCTCATGTATCGCATGCAGAATGAGGCCTGGCTTTGTCTTGCTACCCAGGAACAATGTCATCTTGATGGCAATTTGTATCTCTGTACAATTCAAATATGCCTCCATGGTACCTGCACACATATGCAAGTCAAGCATGGCTTTACAGTGATGCACTCCCATACCATGACAGATGTTTACTTTTGCACCTTTCGCTGATGAAAGTCCCTTTCGTCTTTGGGGCTGAGAACTCGATCTCCAGTTTCTTCCAAAAACCAGCTGAAACATTGACTCATCTGACCACAGCATATATTTCCACTGTCTTTTAGACCATCTGAGCTCAGGGCCGTAGAACTCTGCAGCGTCTTTGCATGGAATCCGTGTATAGCTTTCTCCTCGTGCAACAGTGACATTTACATTTAGTCATTTAGTTTTTATCCAAAGCGACTTACAAGTGAGGAAAACAAACAAGCGATTCTTCACGAATTGGCAAATAACACAGGAAGTGCTCACAATACAACTTTCATACATTGCCCTAAGCTAGAGTAGGAAGGGAAAAGGGAAGGAAAGGGTTTTTTTTTTTTTTTTTTATGAGGGGATCAAGTGTTCACGGAAGAGATGAGTTTTCAGATGTCTCTTGAATATTGCCAGGGATTCTGCGTTCCTGATGAAAGTAGATGACATAACATTGCAATAATAATAATAATGAACATAGCTTACAGAGTTGTACCACCTGACTGGTTGCCATCTTTTACTTACGATACACTGTAAAACTCAATAAGTTCAGAACACTCAAAACATCTAAGTAAACAAACTCAATTTTTAAGTTAGTAGAACTTAATTTTTGTTACAAGTGAGGCGGGGCCGAGAGCAGTGGAAGCGGAGCAAGGCCAGTGTGGTTCACCGGCATCTCTTCGTTCCCACAGTTCTCAGCCTCACCCAACTCATCATAATGTTAATTACATACAGTTCATTTACATCACATTCAGATCTTGGTTAAATGTTAGATAGTAAATAACACATGCTATTATAACTATGAACATGTACATAATCAAACAACATACAGTATGTGTGTTCTTAAAAGTTTTCAGTCTATCCTCAACCTAACCACAGACTCTGCTCTTCACCACAATGATAACTCTACAAAACTAGCATAACAGCATAATCCCAACATAACACAACATTAAACACTAACTTAAGTCTCCCTATGTTAATCTTGTGCCAAAACGCACTTAATTTAAACTTTCATTGTCCTTATACAGTCTGGCGCAAAGCTGCTTACTACAGTCGAATTTTGAGTTCACACAACTTTATTCTATTGATTACAATGAACTTTCATTATTATTTGAGTGAAACAAACTCATTTCATTTCAATAATTTCACTGTTAGGTTTTAGTTACGAGATGGCGTAAAAAAAAAATGAGAATTGCACAGATGATATATGTATTTTTTTATTTTTAAATATTTAGAGTACTTAAATTATTGATTGCTATCAGTTTCAACCAATATAGCAAAGTATGCATGATAACCGTACATATCCTATCCTAGCTGTTTTAAAATTTAATTTCATTCTTTTTCTTATGATTTTGGTGTCAGAGATATTTCATGACCTTTTTTTCCTGAGAATTACCCTCATATACTCTATAAAAAATAAGGGTTCTTTATTGGCATCAATGAAAAATGTTTAACATCCATTGCACAAAAGTTTCTTTATAGTGGAAAAGTTTTCTTTAATATGATTAAAGTGTTCTTTACACAAAGAACAAATGGTTATTGTAAGAACATTTCAGTAAAAGGTTCTTGGGGGATCCCAAAATGCTTCTTTTCCTGCATTGCTTGGAAAACCCCCATTTGGAACCTTTATTTTTAAGAGTGCAGCCGTCTGTGTGAAGATTTGTGTCGATCCCAGGCTTTCAGCGGCGATGATGGGTGTGATGTCTGGGAATTAGAGCACTGAGTACTGTGAGGTCATTTGTCGATACAAGCAAACTAGACGGAGGGATTTAGGTCTGTATAAAGCCTGAACACTCAAGACATTCAAGGGGAGATTTACTTCCTTTTGCACCAGATTAACAGAGTTCATTCAAATATGTCATTCATACAGTACAGTAGCTTTCTACTTTTGTTCTTTACTAAAAAAAACCCCCCAAAAAACTTGGTTTGGAACAAAATGAGGATTAGTAAATGATAACAGTATCATTTTTTGGGTGGACGATCTGTTTAAAGGTCATTGGTTGGAGTGACCTACCCAACATTAGCAACCCAATCTATATCTACATTTGCGTGTCTGTGCATTTGCATTCATAAGGTGGATGTCAATGTTTGTTGAGCAGCATCTCAGCCGCTGTGAATTCATTGTCCATGTGCGGTCTGTGTGTCTGTTGCACTGGACAGGCGTAACGGACCCCCTGTAGTCTCTGTTTGTCCACCCATTAAGCAGGGCCTCATAGTGCCGCCCCTTTTGCGCTCACCCTGTAGCATTATAATGCTCCAAGAGAAACCCACATCACTCATCCTTCCTTAGCTTGACTCCATTTCCCCGGCAACCAATTATCACTTTCCGTCTCTGCAGTGACCTTTGACCTTTAGCAACCGAAATAAAGTAAGAGGAAAGTGCAGGTGAACAGGAGCAAAGCGGGAACAGAGCTTTTCATGGATGGCTGAGTGGTATATTGAATTTTCGCAATATATTGATTTTGTTGGCCGTAATAAAAAATATTACAACAACTTTGGTAACACTTTAGTTTAAGGTCCAATTCTCACTATTAAATAGTTGCTCAGTAGCATGCATATTACAAGGATATTGGCTGTTTATTAGTACTTGTAAAACACATATTAATGCCTTATTCTGCATGACCATATTCTATATTCCTTAGTTCTGCCTAATACCTCAACTTAACAACTCCCTTAATATTAATAAGCAGTGCTTTAGTTTATTGAGGCAAAAGTCACAGTTAATAGTTAGTTAATAGTGAGAATTGGACCCTAAACTAAAGTGTGACCAAAACTTCTCTACTCTCTAAATTTAAAATTAATCTTTATATATATATATATATATATATATATAATATATATATATATATATTATATATATAAATTTAAAATTAATCTTTATATATATATATATATATATATATATATATATATTATATATATAAATTTAAAATTAATCTTTATATATATATATATATATATATATATATATATATATATATATATATATATATATATATATATATATAATGTATATGTGTATATATATATGTATGTGTAGAGAAATTTTTAATCAGAATAACTTCCCTTACCTCTTTCATCGACTTCTCTTCTCCGATGATGAGGGCGGGGCAACCTGTCACTCACATGAGATCCACCAATAGCAAACCACAACCATCTAATAAATTCCCAATGGACAAAATCAAGCCCCGCCCTACATTTGTTCTTGTTCCAGAAGCCGCTTCACTCCGATATATACGGCACAATAGAGAAGAGAAGACCAGCGCAACTTCCGTTTCTGTGTCTGTTTCAATTGAACATTTCAAAACTGATTCAACAGTCGCTGGAATAATTATTCAAAAATCATTGCAACTCTCTGTGTGATGTTTTTCATGCTGAAATGTTGTAAAAGAAAATTAATGTTGTTAAATATCTTTATTTTTCTATATTGTTTTTTTTATTCAATTTATTTTTATATTGTGGATTTAATATATAATTTATTAACTAAAACTGTTCTTGCTTTTCTTAATTTAAAAATGTTGTGGAAAACATTGCTTGATTTTATTTTATTTATTTATTTATTTATTTATTTTTAAACTGATTTCTACTTTTTACATTAAATCTACTGGCAACCATAGATCAGAAAAAACTTTAAATTCATAATAATGTGATATGTAATATATATATTTTTTTACACACAATAAATGCCAAATACTAAACTGTTCAGATATTTTTGAGATCTTGAATATATAAAAAAAGTCCAAAAAATGTAATGTGATAACATTTGATATTTTTAGCTATATTTTGTCCAGTTCTTAAAAGATTAGTTCACTTTAGAATTAAAATTTCCCGATAATGTACTAATGTCATCCAAGATGTTTATGTCTTTCTTTTTTCTTTACAACGTGATTACATAATGCGTGGCGCATCGCAGAGCAGTGCAAGACGAGCATTTGTTGATTAAAAAAGTATAAATTTTTAAACAATTTTAGAAAATCACTGATCATTTCTCTAGATAAGGCCCTTATTCCTCATCTGGGATCTTGTAGAGCCTTTGAAGCGGCATTAAAACTGCAATTTGGATCTTCAACCCGTTGAACCCCAGTGAAGTCCACTATATGGAGAAAAATCCTGGAATATTTTCTTTTCGATTGAAGAAAGGAAGACAAACATCTTGGATGACATGGGGGTGAGAAAATTATCAGGAATTTCATTTGAATTCTGAAGCAAACTATTCCTATAAGGTAACGGGAAAGGTGGGATACAGTGGGAGTGAACTGAGCAGGAGCTCATAATACTTATAAAACTCATAATAAAATGCCGTAACCTAACCAGTGATTGGTGCAAGACTATGATTTGCTGTGGCAAATATGAGCAGAACTACTGTTTACCAGACAGACGCTCTCAATCCCCCGGGGAACTTACTGGGAAGCCGCAAGTACAGACAATATCAATGAGACCACAGTGTACGTGCCTCCGAAGCTTCTGACTGTAATTACATAACATTTTAAATGGCTGTGTGATAATTTCACTGCAGAGAAATGATTGACAACATAGATGTAGTGTTGCTTTGCTATAATGGTTCTGTTGCTCCGGCACATGCGAGTCTGTTAAATTCTCTTGAATGAGCTCTGATCTCCCTGAAGTGTTTTTGTGCCAAACTCTTCCTGGAGGAAAGGGGAACGTGCCTGAAACTTTGATGAGCTGATGTTGTTTTTCCTGATGCAGAACAGCACAGCTGCACTGTTAGCTTGTGTTCTGCACGCTATTGTGAAGATTGAAAGGCAATCTCAGCTGTCATATTCAATCATGACAGCATGCAAAAATGTGCAGGTTTTTATGAATGACCTTCATGCCATAAACAAACCATTGACTAATGACTGTATATGTGGGAGAGGCATGTACTTGATGGACTATCATACTCATAACAATTTTTCAGTATGCATGCGTACATGTGAGTGTCATGCACATTAGTGTATGCAAGAAATATGTGCATGACCTTAATTGCCATAATAGCAATAATTTATTTATTTATTTATTTTTACAAAATTAGTGCAAAATTTTATTTAAAAATGAAAATTAATCCATTTATTTTATTTTTTTGTTTTTGTTGGCCATATAGGTTATTTATAATTATTATTATTATTATTATTTACAAAATTGAAAACATTGTGATGTAACTTTATTTATTTTATTTATTTACTTTTTTTATTAATTTATATTATTTACTTGGTTATTTTTTGTTTTTGTTGGCCATAATGACCAAAATCTACAAAACTGATTTAAAAATACAAAATAAATATACTTATAAATACATATAAAAAAAACCTTTTATTTTATATTTTTATATATATATTAGTGTTTATATTATAATAAATAATTATAAAATAAATAAATATAATTAATAATTTTATATTAAAAGAAATGTATATAAAATATAAATAAATTAAAACTATACTATTCTATAATATATATATATATAATATATATAGTTTTTTATGAAATATATATATATATATATATATTAGTGTTTATATTATAATAAGTAATTATAAAATAAATAAATATAATTAATAATTTTATATTTAAAGAAATGTATATAAAATATAAATAAATTAAAACTATACTATTCTATAATAATATATATATAATATATATAGTTTTTTATGAAATATATATATATATATATATATATATATATAAAATTTATATATACAGAATACAGAATATCTAATAATTTACAGAATATCTTTTGTTTTTTTTTTTGGCTTTTTTGTTTGCATTTACTTTTTTTTTTTTTTTTTTTTTGTGCAATTCTTCCATATTATATACTATATTAACAGCAAAAGGAACAATTTTTACAGCACATTCATGTCTTTTGGCAAGAAAAGTGAAGCATCAACCAGATGAGGAACTCAACAGATTAGCCTCTTGATGTTGGTCTCTGCACATGAGCAGAGATAAAGGATTTAGCATGCTGTGGAACAGCTGCTTGGATTATTTGCAGGATTTGTTTATGGAGATTACCGTTTTATCTGATGTGTTTTGTACAGCCGTATAATCTTCATCCTTAATAATCTCTTTATATTTGAGATCTTTCCAATGACACATTTTAACTATAGTTCCAACAGATAGACATAATCCTATGACAGTATTTCAGTTTAGCTTGTTTCACTTTCCAAAAGGGCATTTGAACAAAAATGAAACACACTCAAATACATTGATGAAGCAGCAGCTTACGTAGGAATCTGAAGTAACCTTGAGTTTCTTTTGTGGCTCATTTATCAGACAGAAATGTTGCTTTGATGCGAGTTAGTATTGATTCTCTGTGTGTTTGTGTGCTTGAGACACTGAGCGTTCCATTGTTGGAGCTCCACGGCAAACAGAACGCTATTTAATGAGTAGCAGTGAAAACCAAATTGGCCTTGGTTCAGTGACGGCCGATCAATGGGCGTCACTCTAAAGCAGTTTAAGCAAAGTCTGGCTCATTTTGGCGGGAAAAGCAGCCAATCAAGGGACTGCTGCCACTTTCCTGGAGGGATTTGACTGCTTTGCTTTGTTAGTATAGATAAGCTTAGGTAGGTTAATGATTCTCTTCAAATGCTCAAAACATTGTGCTTTCAGTAACAGAACTTTTCTTTACTCAGGACCAGAATGATTTGGATTGGTGAAGATTTTTGTCCATTAATGATTCTTGTATGAAGGATGGGAATCTTGTGGAATATAATGATTCAGGTTCCATTAATTATTCTTTTAGTATGTTTGTAGAAGGATATGTAAAATAAATAGATATATTTAATGTCATTTGTATGTATGTATGTCTGAATCTGGAATGAATGACATTTTATGAACAGGATTCTTTTCTTTTAATGAATCAAAAACATACAGTTTCAAAATCCAGAATTAATGACTTTGATGAACAGACTCTTTTTAGTGAATCAGTTGTAGTTCATTTAATGGCATATATAATTTATAATTTTATTATTATTAATTATATTATTTATTTATTCTGGATTTTGAAACTGTGTTTATATATATATATATATATATATATATATATATATATATATAGGTATGTGTATATATGTATATATATATATGTATGTATGTATGTATGTGTATATCTATATCTCTCTCTCTCTATATATATATATATATATATATATATATATGTAATAAATGAATTACACATATATATATATATATATATATAGGTATATATATATATATATATATATATATATATATATATATATATGTATGTAATAAATGAATTACATAATATTCACTAAAAAGAGTCCGTTCATCAAAGTTATTAATTCTGGGTTTTGAAACTGTATGTTTTTGATTCATTAAAAAGAATGTGTTCATGAGTCATTAGTTTGGCCATTCGTTAAGGTTTCTGTAGTAGCCAAAACTGCCTGTCTCTTTCCCATGTGCTTTTTCTTTCTCTTTTTCTTTTCCTCTGTTTCTTCTACATGAGTCCCATAAACAGAGGAAGTGTAGATATGTAAATAATGGATTTGAAATGGCCGGGAGCTTATTTTAGTTGTTCAAATAACTTTCACAGCAGCTTGGCATCTCTGAGGGTATGTTTCGTTTCGATGCACCGCCTCTGTGTCACGCCCTCCTGCCCACTGTGGCTCCGCCCACCCAGCAGTGACTGGTTTTCCTGGTGACTCATTCACGTGTTTGTTTGACAGCATTTGCCTTTTCCACTGTTATCCTGTGGAATGTAAATACATGACAGACTGACTAACTTAGAAACTCTCCGGGGGTTTAGCATAGCAAAGAAATCAACAGATCCCACAATGCAGCGGTGCGTTGGGACTTGTTCTTCTGGCAACCTTTCCGAGGCCTCCGCACCTTTTGCGTTATAATCCGAACACTCTCTGTACCGTTCATCATAAAATGACTGTTATGGATCCCTATTCTCCATTCTGTACAGTTTTCCACTCTCTTCTCAACCCCCTCAGTTCAGCCTCACTGTAGCATTTGAATTTGATTCATTGTTTCCTGTTTCTGTCATAGTCTGTGAGAGGGGTTATTCATATAAATACTAATATAATTATATTTATATAAATAAAAATATTAATATATAATATTTGGTCCGAAACTAGCCAGTTGGAATTCAGTTCGATTAAAGATTTTAAGTCACTTATGCTTAATAAAGCTGATTTTATTTTATCATTATTATCTTTAAAATACAGTGAAATTGTGTGTTTTCTGTGTGAATAAATTGTAAACTAATTTATTCCTGAATTTTCAGCATCATTACTCCAGTCTTCAGTGTCACATGATCCTTCAGAAATCATTCTAATGCTGATTTGCTGCTCAAGAAACATTTCTGATTATTATCAATGTTGAAATCAGTTATGCTGCATCATATTTTTGACCTAATGCTCCTTTTTACAAGATTTAATTTAAGTCTCTGGTGTCCCCAGAATGTGCCTGTGAAATTTCAGCTCAAAATACCCCACAGATTTTTTGGGTGTGAGCAAAAACACACAGTATTTGTGTGTACCTTTAAATGCAAATGAGCTGCTGCTCCCGACCCCCTTTCCAGAAGAAGTTTTAACAGCTCTCGCTTCTGTTGCTCAACAACAACAAAGCTGGAGAATCTCACGCAGCCAAAATGATGATTGTCAGTAACGATGTTTGAACAACGTAAGGCTGGACACTTATGGAGAGATTCGGGAAGAAGTTACATCTTTTACCATGTGCCATCATGTTAATCTTTTGTGCAAATCCACCATTGAATTGACCCTCGTTTGTGAAGCAGTCCGGCGTAACATGACGACATGGCAACAACATTTTGGGGTTAGTGTTGTCACCAACCCGGGAAGAAGCTCGTTGTAGTCCTTTAAAAAGTGATTTATGTAAAAGAAAATATCTCCCTTTGCATTGAACTTTGAGCGTCGTAACTCTGCAGATGTTGTTTACGCTCAAACAGCAACATTACACCCTAACTAAAGTTAAAAAAGTGTAATCATAATCAAGGAACCCTTTAAGTTAAGTTTTACTGACCCCAAACATTTGAAAAGTATTGTGTATATATTCAGCCTTTTCTAAAAGTTAATCACCACCTTTCTTTCACTGACACTTAACTGAAGAAAGTAATACACTACTCTTGGAAAGCACCAGTAATACTTGGCTTCATAAACAAGAAGCTCTGATTCATGAGGACGTGGACAGTTCAGAAACCACCAGACAGAACTGATGACTTCTATAATACCTCCCTTCATCCCGGAGTCTAGTAGAAAAAGACATTTCATGCTTCAAGTGTCAAAAGCAAGGCGATCTGAATGGACTGCGCCGCGTAGGCCCGTTTTTGATTACTTTTATTACAGTATGTTCTTTCCACATAGATATTATCCCAAAAATCTGCTTTTCCACTTGTTAGATGTACACATTCCTTTGCTGTTGTCTAATAGGAATGGAGCAGGAAAGTGGCGATCTCTTACCCAGAGCCCCTCTGCGGCCGGATTTTCAACATAGAGATCAACTAGATTTGTAAATTCACAGCATTTCTGTTGCTGAAGCAGTCGAGCATGATGCTCGCAACACCAAGGGGATGGGTTCGATTCTCAGGAAGGATTTATGATAAAAAATATTTTTTAAAAATCACTTTATGGACTACAGCAAACGGTTGGTAGGGACTACAACAAGCTTCTTCCTGGGTTGGTGACATCACAAACCCCAAAATGTACATAAACCCCGCCTCCGGGAACACGCAACAAAGGGGGTGAGGCCATGTTGAGTTGCTTTAGAGAAGAGGAAGAGTTGTTGTAGTAGAGTGTTGTTGCCATGGCTTCATTTTACACCGGACTGCTTCACAAACGAGGGTCAACGCTGGATTTGAACAAAAGATTAACATGACGACACATGCTAGTGGATGAGTTGAATCAACTCCACAGCAACATCTATCCACTAACCATTCAGAAACGTCCAGTTTCATTCTAAAAGTTGTAACTTCTTCCTGAGTCTCTCCATCAGTGTCGACTCCGGTTTGATAAATGTAAGGCTGAACACCGTTACTGACAATCCTCGTTTTAGCTGCGTGAGATTCTCCAGTTTTGTTGTTAAGCAACCGAAGCATCCGCTTTTCTGGAAAGGGGGCCGGGAGCAGCAGCTCATTTGCATTTTAAAGGGACACACACTAAAGCGGCATGTTTTTACTCACACCCCAATAGTGGCAAATTTAACAAGCTATAATAAATGATCTGTGGGGTATTTTGATCTGAAACTTCAGACACATTCTGGGGACACCAGAGACTTAAATTAAATCTTGTGAAAAGGGGCAAAATAGGTCCCCTTTAAAGATATTTTTGCCTGTTTTATGGTACGACAGGCAAAAAAAAAAGTAAGCTCGATCTGTAACGCCGGACAATATAAGATTTTACACAGACTCATCATAGGGTCCATCGCTCGACCATTTCAACTATATTTAACATAACGTTATTGCGTTTAGGAGGTTACGGACTTGCATGCTATTTTACAGGCTTGTAAACACATCTGTGCGGTCTAGATTTTGCAAGGCAAGAAAGTAATCAAAATGTTACGTTTTAAAACAACATCTGCGCAGTTGTAAATAACATTTCGGGAGCTGTCAGAGCAAATAATCAACAAATCCAGGTATTTTCGCCAAAATCTACCCTGTTACAAGACAACTATTGCTGCTTTGTTTGCTAAACATTCAGAATCCTAGAATTGATTCCTTAACAGAAATGAGCTTTTTCGTTGCCGTTTTGGGACAGCACTCCAACACGCTGTTATGTTTTCTAGGAGTTGCAAAATGATCTCTGTTGAAATGACAGGTCTGCGCCTACAGCAGGGGATGATGTGGACGTGTTGTAGCAGAATTGAAATATTTGGCGAGCGTTGTTCCAGCTTGTCAGACGAGCCCTTGTGGGTGTGATTCCACTTCTTATTGTCAACAGGCTTAACCTGCGGTCAGAGGTGCAGTTCTGAGGTGTTTTTCCTATAGGAAAACCCTGTTTAGCTGCTCACCTGCATCTTTCTTGAGTAACTGCTTCCTCGGGTGAAAGGTCGGTTGGTTGAAAAGGCAACACACCCGTGGAGGATTAGAGGTTATTAACTACTGTTGACCTTTTTGAAATCTCCAACACTTGTCAGGAGGAATATTTATCTTTGTACCACAAATGAATCACTGTGGAATGTATTTGTCGGGTAGCTTTACTTTTTTTTTTTTTTTTTTTTTTTTTTTACTCTTATTTTTGTTTGAACATTTATTATTTTAAGGTGAAATGTAGCTTTTATTTTTAAAGGATAACTATTATGCCCTTGATTTTGTTTTTTGGCTCTACTAGAACAGGTTTTCATGGGTGAATGTTTTTTTTTTTTTTTTTAAAAAACACACATTTTCCCTATATTTGATATTGTTGCAGCTCCTCTCTTCCCAGTCTGCCAGTAACGCTCTGTTTAGATTCTGTCTCTATGAAGCCCCTCCTTCTGAAAAACACAATGCGCTCTGATTGGTTGCGATTGGTCAAGCGCTTTGAGCGTGTTTGAGAAATGTCCCGCCCCTTACCATAACCGCGAGTTTCAACAACTCAACCAGGCCCCGCCCCTTTATTTTGCATATAACTTGAGTTTTCTTATGGGAAGGAACACAAACGAGTTCCTCTTTTAAATAATTACCATCCAAGACTACTATGGAGGCATTTTAGGGAGTTCAGGCCTTCCTTATGCTCAAAAACCAACATTACCCACTAAAGAAAGATGAAGAAAGCATAATAGGTCCCTTTTTAGGATTTTATCCTCTCCATTTTGGTGTTCGCTGTGGATATATAAAGATGTTGTGTTACACTGTTATGTTCTTTCTTTTTTTTTTGTCTGCTCTCAGTGTCATTGTGTGGTTTAGTGGTCTGGCAGAGTTTCTTTGGTATTAAGATGTAAGAACATAACGCCTTTGGTATTTGAAACAAGAGTAACTTTGTGTGTTCAGTAAGTTCAGTAACGCATATAATGGCCCAAAGGTGCATGCGAAATCATTGCTGTTTTGTTTCAAATCAACTGTCTTTTGTGAAACAACAGTTTTCATAGTCATGGGCAATGATGATGGCTCTTTAAAATGCTTTTTCGTATATTACCTTTCATTTAGTGTGTGTGTAATATCTGTTTGTGAATGTAAAAGGTCTGCAACGTGCTCAACAAATAAATTTGTCTCATTAAAAAATCGATTGTGAATTGCAGAAACAAGTCGTCGGCTATTCTCACTTCCTATTTACCTACATAACAATGTAACAAATTTGTATAATACATTGACTGCCCTTGAACAATGTCACTAGATGTAGCCGAGACTGGAAGAGTTTCGTTCATGTCTGTTTTGTACTCTCCAAATCCACTTTGACGCACCTCCAAAGGATGAACGGATACGATAAAACCCACGCTATCGCTACTCTTCGTATGACTGTGTATCAAGTGCTGAGGAAGATCTGGAGCTGAAATTCAGATATGGTAATGAGCGTTTTGTTTCCAGCACTCACTGTAAGCGCTCGGCCAATCACAATGGATTGGAGCATTTGACCAATCAGAGCAGAGGAGGCTCTCGTAAAAGGAGGGGTTTAGAGAGACTGAATCCTTGGAGGTTATTGGCAGAGTGAAATAGCAAATTTGACTAACAATAGATGACCAGAAATAAGATGACCTCGCAAATCATATAGTGATCGTTTAAAGTCTGACTTACAAAAATTATATTCGTATATGGATAAAGCAAGTGAATAATGAAGGAAAAAAAATCTAAATGGATGCTATTTGCAAAGGAAAAAAATAGTTTGTAATCTTTAAATCAAATGTAATATCTTACCTTTTAAATTTGCGTCATTTAGGCTGCAGAAGTTATTAGATTATATTACGCAATATGCAATTTGCATTCGGTCTGGCTTCATTCTGATTTGAAACGGACACTTTTAACCATTCAATCAGTTCCTGATCGGAAATTATAGAGTACCGTCTTGTGTTTTCATGTCGAAAAACCTGTTTACTCACATTGTGGAAATAAAATTCACTAAAGTTTCTTCGACCCGCACAAGTCCAAACTCATAAAACTTTCATTCGTCTTCAAAACACGAGATGTTTTTTTTTTTTTTAATGAAACCTGAGCGATTCTGTTTCAGCATTGAAAACTTTGATGCTTCAAAATGTTTTTCAGGGTAGAAAACACAAGATTCTGATCTTTGTCTTTCATCTGCGCTCATTTGCATTTATAGAGGTTCTTTTTGGATTAGTCCTATGGCGGCTGTGTTAATCTGACGTGTTTGTGTGTTAGTCACCTGAGTGTGTGTGTGGATGGATAATATTAGGCGGTATTTATGATAATGACACTGTGAGTTATGGCAGCACTTTCATCTGTTTATTCTGCATGCAAATGTCGCTGGAGGTTTCCCTCATTACCATCTTGCTTCCAGGAAAGTCTTACATCATAGTTATGGTTGTGTTATTAAAGTAACTTGAAGCAGATTTCAGATGGAGAGGGTTGTGTTGTGTGTTCTTGACCTTGCCGTGAACCTGTAGGGTTTTGACATTATTGATTTGTTCAGGCTCCTGTGCATCTGAAGGGCTCAGAAAATGTACCCCTCACCCACTCACACTTTGATGTTATTTCAAGAATGACCTCAAGGCTCTTCAACAACAGTCAGTGTCCCAGAATTCCACTTCCTGTGTTCATTTCTAAGCAATGAAAGTTAATAGCTTAAGCTCGCTACAAATTACGATTATATTATGTGTAGTCGCGTGTCATTCAGTACTCATTTATATATTACTTAAATAATGGACCACCCATGTTTTATAAATTAAATTAAATTAAATTAAATTAAATTAAATTAAATTAAATTAAATTAAATGACATTACATTACATTACATTACGTTTCATTGAATTGAATTGAAAGAAGTATAATAGGTTATGATATTATAATATAATATGTTTAAATATAAGTGTTATAAATTAAACTTGTATAAAAGGTGATGCATTGTAAAATTAACACTTGGTATATTTTGTATTATATGAAATATTATTATATTATTATTATAGTATATTATATTATTCTAAAATACCATAAAAATAATTTAAAACAATATTTTATTATAAAATACTATAAGAGTATATTAATGTAATATGTTATATTTTTAAGATATATTTTATTTTTAAATATTTCATTTTTATATTTTAATTTGTTTTAGTAATGTGCTATGTGCTTTTGTAATTTTCATTTTAACTTTTTTTAATTATTTTTTTATAGCTTTATTTTTTTTTTCAGTTTACTTTATTTTTGTATTTTAGCTTAGTTTATTTCAGTTAGCTACCAAGGCAGGATTTTTATTTATTTTTAAATTTAAGTTTTTTTTTTTTTTTTTTTTTAAAGCTTCACATAATATTACTTAATGCATTTTTCTTTTAATATGTATTTATGTTATTTCAGCTTGATTTCAATTACTATTAAAAATGATTTAGTTTTAGTTAACTATAGCAACTCTGATCTATCCGTGAGCGACTGTCGCTGGCATGAAAGTCTAATTAGCCACGCTTTGCTTTGTGAGATGACGGTTTGAGGCGAGTGTCAAGTGTATAATTTCTGTAGGCTCAGTTTTCAAGCGTATGTGGATGGATCCCTGGAGTAATGAAACAGATTAATACTGTTTACACTCAGAGTCAGTCTGCTGAAACGTACCGCCAGCCCTCTCATATCGGTTTTCTCTGTCTCATTGTCATCATTCGCTTTATTTCTCCTGGTGTGGATTCTATTCGCTCATCAAATGAAATCATTGTTATTGTGTCAAGTTAAGAACTTTCTGTAGCTGTTGGCCAAAGTCTTTCTGTTATTCTCCCAATTTTCAGTTCACACATGCTAGATTTTACCTTGTTTGTACTTTATAATCTAATTTTCTTCATGACTGATTTTTGAACTATTGACCTGATTCAACGGGAATGAGGAGGAAATATTCAGCAGATATTAGAGGTGTTTGCCACCTAATATTAAATAACATTAAAGGGGTTTTCTGTGTGTGGCAGTCCTGCTTCTCAAACTGGTGCTAATGAAGCAGACGTTTTCAGGCGGGTCTGAGAGATGTTTAGGATTCTATAATATCCAAACAGCTTTACGGTTATCTCAGGAATCTGGCACATTATTGGGTAATTTGTCCATTAGCAAAGTCCTGCAGTAATTACATCTGAAGCATTTTTAAAGGTTTTTTTTACAAATTAATTTAAAATGATTTATTTATTTGATATTTATTTATTTAATAATTCATTTAATACTAATTATTTATGTATTTATTTAATATTTATTTATTTAATAATAATTAATTTATTTTTAATTTTAATATTAATTAATTCAATTAATTTAATTTGTTTTTATTTTAATAATATTATATTTTATTGTATTATTTTATTTAATATTTGTTTGACTTAATCTTACTTTATTTTATTTTTAGCTAACATTTTATGTATCTCAAACGCAAAATTAAATTAAACACAAACTACACTTTTTACATAATTTGCATTAATTACATCTTGACTGGAAATGACACCCATTATGCTCACAAATGATGTTTTCCTTGATTTAATTTTTTTTTCCACATGTCTCAAGCACAGGCTTCACTGTCGCTTTGGTAACTGCACTGAATTTTAAAACTTTATTGCTTATTTAGAAAATAAAGATTGACACAAATGATTTTGGTGACGCTTTACAATAAGGTTTAATGTGTTAACTAACATGAACTAACCAGGAGCAATACATTTGTTACTGTATTTGTATTAGTAAATGTTGAAATTGACGTTAACATGATTAATAAATGCTGTAGAAGTGCAGTTCATTATTAGTTCATGTTAAACCTTATTAAAAACATGAATTTCATATTATGTGGAAAATGGAATTTTATATATATATATATATATAATAGGATTAAAAGTAGTAAAAATAAACGATGAAGACATGGTAAAAAGTTTCCTAGGCAGGGTTTTATATATATATATATAATATATATATATATATATATATATATAAATAAAATAAAATGACCCTCTAGGCCATAATAAAGCCTGTAGTTGAAGAAACGCCAAGTTACCCCTTTAATATGAAGCCAAATATATGGATGCAATTTGCCAGTAACATGTTCTTACATTTAGCAATGTGTAGAGAGACAGCCCTGTCCTTCAGGAGTCATTATCCAAGTGTTTTCAGTGTTTTGTTTGCATTGCACTGATCATAACCTGACCAGGTATTTTAATGTTATTATAATTACACATTGCATTAAAATAACTTTGAGTACTATTATACTCCCGAATAGAAAAAATAAAGATACCCCCCTCCATTTGTTCACGCTTCAAAAGCTGTCATCCTGTTTTTCCAGCTCGCATTCCCTGAAGTGAGAAGCCAATTATGTGTTTGTGTGTTCCCTGATCCCTCAGCGGAGCGGGACAGCCGTGGAGAGCGTTAATTGATGTCTGCTCTGCTGTGGGAGGTCGGGGAACATCTTGCCACTGATAGGAGATGAAAGAAGACGCGGAGGATAGTGGATGTTATTCAGTATGGGACAGGCCTCCCTGATAAGAGACTCACTGCCTAGACTTGACGCGTCGGTCTGTGTACAATAAATATGTCTGAGGTTATCTGATGAGGGTGGATCTCAGTTTTTCATCCCTTCTTTCATGCTGAACCTCTCAGCATCTTATACATGGCTGTATTGATTCTATACGTATATTGTTTTTTCAATGGCAGAATGCTTCAGATTTCATATACTTTGCATTTTTTGAATATGAACTTCTAATAAATGCCTATAGAGGAACGGATGCAAATTAGAATTGCAAATGTTGTGAAAACATTTGTGAAAGGTTTGAGAGGGAACGTTTTATTGACATTGCAGATAAACTTTCACTGTATTATTTTCTGATTCACAACCTCTTGATTCAATTTACTCTAATTTCCTTTTCAGTTTGATTCTGATTCATTTTGGTATATTTCAGTTGTTATTTCTTTATTGCTTAAATGTGAATGATTCATTCTATGCTAATGTTGTATTATACAAAGCAGTGTTTCAGATTGATTATAAAGTGGTAATCATGTTGTTTATCTATTAAAAGTATCACTCGTAGTACTCAGAGTTGTTTTGTGAATCAGGTTACAGTGTGTAACACAGTTCGTAAGAACCGGCGAACGTTCAACATAACTTTTAATAATAAAATAAACAAACAATGAAACGAAACACAAACATACTAAAACACAACATAAAATCCAGGCCTGGTCCTCTCTCGTCCTTCACTGTCGTCACTCCTCTTTTATGCTTCCGGAGCTCCTCCGTGAGAGACACGAGACCGGTGCAGTGCGCAGCTGACGCTCATTATCACTCGCGTCACCGGCCTCGCGCCGTTCCCTCACGGCTCGCGCCCGTCACACAGTGGTTTTGCTTTTGTTTTTGATTCAATAAAAAGAGCCTAACGTAGGATTCTTTTGTCTGATAATTTGGCTGCTCTGGTTGTTGTATGTGTTTGATTCACTAAGAAGAATCGCTCATAAGAGTCATTCGTTTGTGAATCAGGCTACACTGGCTGCTCTGGATGTGTTTGATTCACTAAGAAGAATCGCTCATTAGAGTCATTCGTTTGTGAATCAGGCTACACTGGCTGCTCTGGATGTGTTTGATTCACTAAGAAGAATCGCTCATAAGAGTCATTCGTTTGTGAATCAGGCTACACTGGCTGCTCTGGATGTGTTTGATTCACTAAGAAGAATCGCTCATAAGAGTCATTCGTTTGTGAATCAGGCTACACTGGCTGCTCTTGATGTGTTTGATTCACTAAGAAGAATTGCTCATAAGAGTCATTCGTTTGTGAATCAGGCTACACTGGCTGCTCTGGATGTGTTTGATTCACTAAGAAGAATCGCTCATAAGAGTCATTCGTTTGTGAATCAGGCTACACTGGCTGCTCTGGGTGTGTTTGATTCACTAAGAAGAATCGCTCATTAGAGTCATTCGTTTGTGAATCAGGCTACACTGGCTGCTCTTGGTGTGTTTGATTCACTAAGAAGAATCGCTCATAAGAGTCATTCGTTTGTGAATCAGGCTACACTGGCTGCTCTGGATGTGTTTGATTCACTAAGAAGAATCGCTCATAAGAGTCATTCGTTTGTGAATCAGGCTACACTGGCTGCTCTGGGTGTGTTTGATTCACTAAGAAGAATCGCTCATAAGAGTCATTCGTTTGTGAATCAGGCTACACTGGCTGCTCTGGATGTGTTTGATTCACTAAGAAGAATTGCTCATAAGAGTCATTTGTTTGTGAATCAGGCTACACTGGCTCCTCTGGATATTTTTGATTCACCAAAAATAACATTGAAATTGAAATTGCAAATGTTGTGAAAATATTTGATAAGGTCTTGAGAGGCAGTATATTAGTGACATTGCAGATGAGCTTACACTCTATATACATCTTTTGAGATTTTGAGTCGATTTAATTAAATTTCAGTTTGATTCTGATTCATCTGGTTATATTTGAGTTATATTGTATACTGCTGAGAATTGTCAAAATTACCTACTTTGGTTCCAGTTAGTACTTTAAATTTAAAAAATGTGACTCTTTGAGCGTTGTTGAGCAGTCTTAAACGCCTCTGATTGGCCACTGTGTTCACATGCTCAACATATATGTCTGCGATTCGCTACAATGATCGACGCATGGGAGCGTTTGAATTTAAAAACGTTCCCGTGTGTATCTGTGCAAACGCTCTGTGATGTCTATTTACAACGTTTTTGAAGCGTTGATCATTGTAGCCAATCACAGTCATATCCGATGAGCGCGGGAACACAGTGGCCAATCAGAGGTGTTTACGAATCCGCTCTCAAAGAATCACATTTTTAAAATTTCAGTACCGACTTCGGTTTTGACAACACTAATTCTACTGTATTTATACAAGGCTGTTTTTCAGACGGATTTAAAACGGTAAATAATCTTGTTTTACTATTTAATAAAAGAACCATTCATAAGAGTCAATCGTTTGTGAATCAATCTACACCAGTTACACTGTACAATATGTTTTTGATTCACTAAAAAGAACCGTTCGTAAGAGTCATTCTATTTGTGAATCAGGCTACACCGGTTACACTGTACAATAAGTTTTTGATTCACTAAAAAGAGCTAATAAGTGTGAATCAAGGTTTTTGTGAGTCAAAAACATACAGTACACAAAGTGTAGCCTGATTCACAAACGAATGATTGGGAGCGCTGTATGTTTTTGATCCACTTAAATTTATTTATGAATGTATTTGTGTGCAGCACTCGAGCGGCTCGGTAGAAAGAGATCCATTATTTCATGGTAAACAGTCTTTTTATTAGTTTACATTCAATACTGACAACAAACATTTATAAGTTTACAGTACAGAGAAGATGATGCGCTATTAAATGATAATGTAATGATTGCACTAGTGATTTAATTTCCTGCTGCTCGTCTCTAGAGTCAATCCGGTGCAATAAATCAGTGTGCAAAGAGTCCATTCACTGTCCCCGGTATAGTAGTTGATGGATTTACCGAACGACAACGTTTCGTAATGAAACGCTTTCAAAGATATCCTTCCTTTTCCTTTGTTGGAGAGAAACAAAATCCTTCCTTTTGTTGTGCTCCCCATTCAGTGTTTAAGAGAGAGTTATTGCTTTGACAAAACAGGTTTTATTATTTCACGCAGGCTCTTGCTTTTTCCCTGGCGTCAGATATCGTGAATGTGTCACGCAGAAACGATCATGGTTCCCTCCCCATGTCATCAGCCCTGAAGGAACGGCACACTGGAGGGAGGGAGGGAGGGAGGGAGGGCTTGTCATCATTTCCTATGATTAGATCCAAAGAGACTCAAACATTCCTCAGCTCTGTTTTTGAATTGGATGGAGAGAGATTATATTTGAACACATTTGTGACCCTGGACCACAAAACCAGTCGCATTGTATGGGACAAAATGATCAATTTTTCTTTTATGCCAAAAAACCATTAGATATTAAGTGAAGTTCATGTTCTATGCAGATATTTTGTTTATTTCCTACCGTAAATATATTAAATGTGTTTTTGTGAGTGGAAATGCATTGATAAGGACTTCATTTGGACACATTTTTCTCAATATTTAGATTTTTTTTTGCACCCTCAGATTCCAAATATTATCCTATCCTAACAAACCATATGTCAATGGAAATCTTATTTATTCAGCTTTTAGACGATGTATAAATGTCAATTTCCAAAAAAATTACACTTATTACTGGTTTTGTGGTCCAGGGTCACATTTGTGGCTGCATGATAATGACCAATATTATAATGATCAATTATTTATTTTGACATCGCAATTGTTAAAGACTATGGAGGACCAAGAGTGACACATAAAAATAAAACGATGAATCAATTAATTCATTTAATAATTCACACATAAAAATGTAAATAAATAAATCACTTTTAAATAGGCAGATAAATAGACGTATTTAAAGTTGTTTATTTAATTCCCGTTTTTAAACGTAGATTAATAGAACAATAAAAAATACATTTGTAAATCATTTTAAATCTCTTTTTAAATCGCCTTTTAAATGGCTTTTTAAAACGCACGTGTGTACTGTCCAATGGCATTTTAGCACTCGATTGACAAATGGATAAAGAAAAGCGTTTGGCAAAACGAGAGAGAAAAGCAATTGGCAAATCCTTTTTTTAAAAAGCGTTTTAAAAAGCCATTTAAAAATCGATTTAAAAAGCCATTTAAAATGATTTACAAATGTATTTTTTTATTGTTCTATTAATCTTCGCTTAAAAACGGGAATTAAATAAACAACTTTAAATACGTCTATTTATTTGCCTATTTAAAAGTGATTTATTTATTTACATTTTTATGTGTGAATTATTAAATGAATTAATTGATTCATCGTTTTATTTGAATGTGGCACTCCTGGTCCTCCATAAAAGACGCCCTGTGGTGAAAATCAAGATTTTAATGTTTATATTAATGCATATTTATAAGTCAACCTTCTCCTTAATTTCTCCTTAAATCTGCAGACAGTCTCAGAAACACTGTTTGAAATCGCTGGTTTTTCTGACGTCACGAACTACCTCGTAACCAATCACGTCAACATGCACGCGAGCTTATTATTAACTGTCCTGCGAAGCAAGAGAAGCCAGGTTATCCTGGAATATTTTCCCGTTGATATGAAAAATTGGGTACGTTTAACAATATAGCGAGTGAATTATGTTTATGATGCATGTTATGATGAACTATATGCCTTTCGCCACTGATGTTCAAAGAACGGGAACGTGGTCTGATCACCTCTGATCAATTTTATGCATCCTTGCTGAAATGAAAGTATTTAAATAAAAAAAATCTTACTTACCCCAGAGTTTTGAAAAGCAGTGCATATATTAAAAAAAATCCCGGTGGTGCTTATCGTGTCACTACGAACAGATTTCAAACGATGATCTCTGGATCCGACTGCTTAAACTCGACTATCATTTGTTTTGACAGGCTTCTAGACTAAGTTAAAATCAACTCACATTTCTGTGATTTCTAATAACACGTAAATAGATTGTGCTGTAACAAATACTATTCACAATTACTTACTGGCATCAGCTGGGATCATAATCTCACTCATTTATTCAATTAATTCTGCAACTCTAAACACATTTTATAGTTGGTCTCAGAGCACCACGGTGTTTCCGAGCACCAGTTCAGACCTGCTGATTTTGTCTTTACACCCCCACAAAATGACACGTATCCTCTCTTTCCACTAACACTACGCTTTTTTGCCAGTCATCTGTGAAGCAGGAACCGGTTTCCTCCCTCTCTCCTGTCATTCATCGCTTCTGTCCTCAGTTCACAGGCAAAACGCATGGCATGAAGATCGGGTTACTGGATTTTCATCAAAATCATATTAATCGAGCTGTCACACAAGTCGCGGTGTGATGGAAAATCCATACGTGCGTTAATCAGTCTAAACCGTTGTGAAACATTCGTCAAATGCAGTGCCGCAATACGTCACTACTGCACAATTACAATATTTTTTTTTTCTATTTATTTCCTATGTTGTTCTAGGTTCAGATCTGTTGGTTTAGTGTTTGGTTAAAGCAGCTACAAAAATGCATTTATGCCATTTTAAAGATTCCGTGGATCAAATGTCCCCACAATGTAGGTAAAACCAGTAAATCTTGACATTGTGGGGACTTTTTGTTGGTCCCCACAAGGAAACAAGCTTATAAATCACACAGAATTATCTTTTTTGAAAATCTAAAATAGCAGAATGTTTTCTGTGATGGGTTGGTTTAGGGGTAGGGGGACAGAATGTACAGTTTATACAGTATAAAAACCATTACGCCTATAGAATGTCCCCATAATGCATGAAAACACAACATGTGTGTAAAAGAGCTTCGAGAAACGAGTTGACTGACAGCTGTAAGCGAGTCGTTTTATCTGCTGGAATTCTTCAGTTACACATGAGTATTGGATTGCCTGTCATCTTTATTATGGTGAAATTTGTTTGTTTGACGGACTGACTCAAACTTTAAATTGGGTAGGCCTTCAACTTGACACCTGAAGTACATTGTAAAGCCTTACCGACCTCACAAACATCATTGCATATAAATAAACAATAGGCCTACTGTTGAAAAGTTTGGGGTGAATAAGATTATTTTTTTAATGTTTCTGAAATATTTGAGTGTTTCTGATCTTATTTGATCAAAAATACAGTAAAAACTGTAATATTGTGAAATACTTTTATAATTCATAAAATCAGTTTTCTACATTGGGATTTAATAATATTCCTGTAATGCAAAGCTGAATTTTGACCACGCCCCCTACAATTTATGCCCCTCACTAGTACAGATCTTCTACCGACTCATCAGCCAGTGGCACAGATCCCCAACAAACCATCCCATTCCGGCGTGATCAAAAAGATCTTAAACTAGATGGAACTTGATTAAATATTTTGACTGTTGCGACTCCAATCGGACTTACGACTTGTAACTCTGCCTGAGTATCGGACAAGTGTTCACTGTTGGCCAGAGGAGAACTAAGTCTGGTTTCTCCCAAGGTTTTTTTCTCCATTTTGTTGGAGTTTTGGTTCCTTTGGCTTGCTTAAGTTTGATATTCAGCAGTGTTTTTGATATGCCTGCATCGGCGCCGTTGTATGCGAACTGAGCTGAGCCGGACGATTACGTCACTGTTTTCTCCAGTGCTGATCTACATAAATTAACTAGACTAATAACTATTGATATTTGCAACGGAATGAATCAATAATATATAGAATAAGCTGAACAATGACACCATTTTCTTTGGGAGCTGCTGTGCAGCCAAAAATGATTTACCAATTCTTAATGTAAAGCTGCTTTGTCACAATTTGCGTTGTAAAAAGCGCTATATAAATAAAGATGACTTGACTTCACTGCTTTTTTAAGCTTCTCTATGCATGGCCACCTAGTGGTAAGGCATACTGATCGTATTACATTGATCAGCATAGTAGGTATTACTTGTAGGGCCGTGGTTTGTAGACGTGGGATCTTGAATTTTCAGCATTACTACTGCAGTTTTCAGTGTCACACGATTCATCAGAAATCGTTCTTATGTATTGATGCTTTCCATCTACCTCTGTATCAATTCTATGATACTTTTAAATAAGAAACTCAAACCACCGGCAGGTGACGGCAAATTGTTTTCTTAACAAGTGAGTCATTGAATCATTCATTGAATCATTCACACGGTTTTTATTCATTGATAAAAGCAAGTGACAAGGGAGTCGTTGAGCCCTTCATTATACCAGTTCGTTCGAAACACGGATTCATTCAGCAACGAAACTCACAATGGCTCTATTGGTTTGGAACAATTTTTGTTGATATTGTGAGTTTAGAATCTTGTATATTGAAATATTGTATAAAATCAACGCTGCATTTGCAGTCATGCTGATATTCTGGAAAAAACACTTTTGCTCTATTGCTTGCAAGAACTCATCCGAGGACATTTTTTTGCCCTATATCTTGAATTTTGGGGGAATTTTTGCATATTTTCAAGTGCAAGCGGAGGCCCCTTCTGTCGCGATGCCGTTTCAAGTGAAATGGGTGAAACATAGCAAAGGCTGCTACTGCGTGATGAGAATAAGGAGAGATGACTGACAAGACGATGGCTGAGGATTTAGTACACAACAGTTCCTGAGCTTCATTCTTAAATATCTTATTTTGTAAAATGTGCAGTCAGTGCTGCCTCACTCTATCCACAAAGGACGTGTTATCACGAATTTGTGAGCGAAAGTGAAAAAAGGAATTTCAAAACCCCGCATTTAAGAGCGACTCCCTGATGCCTGTTGTGTAATAAAACTCTAGATGGCACAGACAGCAGAATGAAGCTGAAGTCTTTTATTATGCCACAGTCTCCGCTTCTGCTTCTTCCAGTCAAGCGTATGTGGAGTAATGCAGCGCTGTTTTATCATATTAGATACATTTGAGTGAGATAGATCGATATTAGAATATTATATTAATAAATGCTGGATGGCCTGTGTTGTTAAATGGCATGCAATTAATTTTAAAACATATTGTATGACGCAGACAATGCTAAAAATAAAGCTGCATCTGATTCATTTGACAAAACAGCGTTTTTCTCTGAGACATGGTAAAAACACGGTACTCTTGGAAAATCAAGAAAACAAGATTAAAACGGTAAGACGACCAGTGTTGAGATATATAAGAATGATTAGTTTTCTGTCTATAAATGTATTCAAACCTTGTCTAAAACACATAATTTATTAAAGCATCTTTCCATGGTTTCTACAAAATAAAAGCGGAAATCGATGGTAACGCAGGACGTAAATCAAAGGCGACGCAATGACAGGACACTAGTCAAAATTGTTTATTTCTCTGGATACTTGGAAAGATCTGGGATAATGTAAATACACAAGTCAACAAAATATACAACACTGTTTTTGTGGTTTTTGGATATTATAATCCCAAAATCTTCCCTTTTCTTGTGCCTTTAATCTGCCAGCAATCACGGCATTCTCTATAGGGCACAGCTGATTGGTTCGTGCTGTAAACCCTCACCTTCCCGAACTCCACCCATATAGATCTGCATTTGTGCTTTTTATTTCATGTCTGTTTGACAATTTTCACCTCATCAGTTAAACTCCTTCTAGACCCTTTGCCTGAGCCTGTCCCGTTGAATAGCACCCCACTTGACACACACAGACACGTACACTGTGCCAGCCTGCATCGCTGAGAGCGGCCGAGTCCCTCATGCTGTGCCAGCCGCTGTAGGGAGGTCTGGACGAGCCCCAAACACAGTGCTTTGTCTGTTTGAGTCTGCTCTGACAGCCTGGCACGGTGCCCGTCGTCTGCAGCGGCCCATGGAAAGATGCCCTATGGCTGTACCATCCTCTTACTCACAGGCCTGGCAGTGCGTGTAATGGCCATCATCGACACTCTCACCTCTCTACGTCTCTTTGGCAGCCTCTCTCTTTCGTGCACACATTCACCGCCGCTCCCGTCGTTTGCTGGTGGTCTTTGACTGCGTTAGATTGGGTTACTCATCTGTCACACCGCTGACATTAATGGCCACGGTCAAAGCAAAGCCGGTGCCAGAAAACCCCTTTGCTTTTGTTGATAAAGCTGTTTGTATTTGAGACTGGTGGAAATGACTGTGATGTGATTTCCTTGGCATTTGAAAAGCATTTCGAATGGGAGGTGATTTGGGATTCTGGTAAATAAACTGCTTGGAAAAGGTGTTTGGGGGCTGGGTGACATTTTTTGAATATTCACAGTGTGTGTGTGTGTGTGTGTGTGTGTGTGTGTGTGTATATATATATATTATATTATATATATATATATATTATATATATATTATATTTTATTTTTATATATATATATATATATATATATATATATATATGTATATATATATATATTTATATATATATATATATATATATATATATATGATTTCAAATAGGTATAGCCAATATGTCGAATTATTTTTGAATAGTTCTTTGAAATGGACAGTTGAACTGATTCACAGAATGAATTAGTCTTGAAAGTCAAGCTTTGTATGTTTTATTTTGTTAATAAGGAATTAGGGATATGTTACCATTCAAACGTTTGGGGTCAGTAAGATTTTTAAATGTTTTGAAAGTGTTTTTATGCTCACCATGGCTCCATTTATTTGATCAAAAATACAGAAAAAACAGACAAATTGTGAAATATTATTACAATTTAAAATAGCTGGTTTCTGTGTGAATATGTTGAAAAATGTAATTTTGTTCCTGTGATAAAAGCTGAATTTTCAGCATCATTACTCCAATCTTCAGTGTCACATGACACTTCAGAAATCATTCAAAAATGCTGATTTGCTGCTCAAGAAACATGTCTGACTATTATCAATGTTGGCAATAAAACAGTAGCATGATAATATATTTATTTTAGATTATTTTAGATGTATATTTATTTCATTTACAGGCTTGGCGCAGCATTAAAGTCAACATGAAATCACATTTGTCAGTGATTGGGTTTTAAAGAGAATATAATTTTCTTCTTAAATGGTTTCCCAAGCCTGTGGTTTCTCTTTCGGTAAAAATAAGTCTTTTTTTTTTTGGAAATGAGGTGATTCATTGCTGCTGATTGTTGATACTATGATATTAGTCTTGGCCACTGTCAGGGTCAGGGTAGTGTCATTTGTATGACGCGTATCATACATATTGTATAGAAAAACCACATATAATCGTGTATGTGTGCGTGTTTGGTTGTTGGTCCATCATGGTCTAGGAAATGTGTAAGGGTGTGTTTGAAACTGTGGGATTTCCAGAAAGTGTGTAATTACAGACGAGCGTGAAACATTTGAGGGTGTTTGCTTTCATCGTAAATACAAGCTCACAGTTCATAATCTCTGTAATCACACACTCTCACAGAACTCTAACTCTGATTATGATGGATATTAGCTGCTGTCTTCATGTTGACAGTTACAGTGCAGTCGGTCATTCCAAGGTATTCTTTGCATATGTTGGGGTTCCATGCTGTTATACACATTTAAATATCTCAATTTGTATATGTATATATTGACAAGATTGACAAGTTAAACTCTGTCAGAAAAATGATAATGTCAGATAACACTTAAGCAAAACATGGTCAGGTCAAAGTGTCTGAAATTGTTGGTCCCAATTTTTTATCAATTTTACTGGTAGTCCACTGTATGAAGATTTTTTTGGTTATAATATGTCACAATTTATTTTATTTTACATGTCTTACCCGTAGCAGATCTATACAGGTGGAGCTGGGGAAGGTGGAGGGTTTCTGAAAGCATGTAGCCTTGCATTGAACACACAAGCTCATTGGTTTCTGTTGTATCAGTAGCCAATCAGCTGTGCCCTATAGATGACTATATTAATTCAGGTATATATATACACACACCCACATTTTATATATATATATATATATATATATATATATATATATATATATATATATATTGTATAAATAAATATATAAATAAATAAATAAATATATAAAAATAAATAAATTATGTAAATAAATAAGTATTTCTTATTTATTTATATATATATTGTATAAATAAATAAATATATATATTTATAAATAAATAAATATAATTAAAAATAAATAAATAAATTATTATATATTATTAAATAAAAATTTTTTATTCATTTATTTATTTCACATTATATTTTTTTACAATACAAAAGAAATACACTAAAAAAACTTTTCATTACTTGAAATGAAATAAAATATAAAAACCTTAAACTTATTTTATTTCAGCTAGTTGACAAAACAAGTTTTCAGATTTATGTTTAAGTTGAAATAAACCAAAATGTAATAACTGCATAGACATTAAAAAAAATAAAAACTAATAAAAATGACATAAACTTGAACTAATATAATATAATCTTACATAATCGGTCTGTTATTGCTGTTAAACTCTCTGAACCATGGAAAAAGTCAGAAGTACCATCTGAAACCATCGCTGTACCATGGTACTGCCACAATAGATAAAGTACTGCATATACAATAGTATATCTCAGTTCAATCGAATGCCAAACTTGACACATTCATTCTATATGATGTCTGCCGGCTTGCCTTAATAGACTGTTGAGTTGACAATATTGTGTATAGTCACGTCTTCAAAACACATCGTGACGGTCTGACAGGCAAATCTAAACGATGCTTCCCGATATTCGTTCAGGCTTGTCTAATCTAGAGCATCTGAACAGGGGCATCCGATGTCAGAATCAAAAGAAACGAGCCGTGGAGGGCTTGAACGCTTCACTAAGAGACTTCAATTATGGCAGGGTCCGTGTCCAAAATACCAGTATTATCGCCAAGGAACTTCTGTTACAAGTTTCATGGGAATTGATCTGTCAGATGGCTGAGGCTACACTCGAAATTTTGGATGAACGCTGACCTGTCAAGAGTTATTAGCATATAAATATGTCAGGATGGGGGTCAGTGAGTTTGCTCCTGGATGCCAGTGCAGATGTAGAGTTTCAGTCTTGCCCTTTATGGAGACAGACTGACAGGTAAAATCTGGCCATGGGCCACTGATGGCGGTCTGTGAACATGTGCCAGTCAATGCTCTAGGGCGTCTGCGGACTTCTCGCTAATGTTATGTGGCATGTAGAGTGTGACTAAGTTCTGTCAGAGGGAAATGGAGGTTTCGTAACACTTGACCTTTCCAAGAAAACAGCGCTGCTCTAGGCTTCCTTGGAAAAAGTGTCCATTTCCTTTCCTTTTGAGATGCAATTTTGTAGTGTTTGGTTCTGTTTCTGATTCCATCAGAAACCCATCAGCTACTTTTACATGCCATGCACCTATAATCTGTTTATACTTTAACTTAAATTCAGCTATCGTCGTAAATTTGTCATTTATAGTCAGATTGGCCGAACAAGTCATTTTTTTACTTTGAGTTGAATCTCATGCTAACTTAAAGTTGAAATCATTGAAATATTTTTGATTAGTGTTTATGCGTCTTATTAATTGCGTCTCTTTATCTCAAGATTTTGCTCAGAATTGCACTTTTATATCTCACAATTCTGAGCTTGTGAGATATCTCGCACAATTATGATTTGCAGTTACGAGTTTATGTCTTGCAAATCTGACTTTATATCTTGCGATTGTGAGGAAAAAAAGTAAGAATTGAGAATCCTACGCAGTTTGTAAAAGTATGGAATTTGATTTTTGTATGAAGTATGAATAAAAGAAAACCGTGATATTTGTGTTTTCAGACTATTTCTAAATATAAAATGAAGAATTTATAAAAATGAATCTATCATACAAGCAGAGTGATCTCATGGCAAACGTTTAGTGATTGTCGAACACGATGGAATGAATTCAAGGCGCGTACATTCATTGCGTGAAACTATTTGTCTCTTTTGAACTTCAAACCAGCAACACATCACTGTATCGAGCTTAATATGTGCAGGTTATAATCGATTCATCTAATGATTATTAGAAGGACTAATCAACGATTTCACCGATTAATCAGTGTGTTTGACCGATTACATTACAGTTGCACTACAGCGCTCTAAAAATAGGTCATATGAACTCAAACAACTATTCGACAACACAAATATTTGTCAACACTTTTATTTTTTATATTGTCAACGTTGTTGATAATGTCGATTTAATCGTTTTAGTCCAATTTATAAAGTGTTTTAGGTTTCTTTTCACCATATAAGCTCATTTCTGAGAAAGTTCCTGAGAAAATATTATATTAAATATATATATATATATATATATATATATATATATATATATATATATATATATATATATTATATATAAAATATATATAATACAGATGATTGTACTATATGCCAGATATAATGCTGTATAATGAACAATATGTGTTAAATAGGGTTGAGAAATCTACTGAGAGGTTTGGAAATTTGAGTGTGGAAAAATATGGAATTTTGAAATTGAAAATATGTAGGAACACTGTAAAAAGTCTCAGTTATCTTTTTTTTTTATATTGTGGGAACAAGCTTCCATGGCAATCGGATTGATTGCTTAAAGTCACCATGAAATCAAAATTCACAAAATTGATCATTCTTATTTTGTGTTTACTGGTACAAGGGGGCGGGGAAACCTGTCACTCACAATGGCAAACCACAACCATCCAACCAATTGCTTAAGGACAAATCACTTGATGTGTTAACATGAAGACATTTCAGTCTGATTAAAGTCAGCAGGAAACGGAAGTTGCGCTAGTCTTTACTTCCCTATTGTTCCTTACATCCGAGTGAAACGGCTTCTGGAGCAAGAACAAATGTTGGGCGGGGCTTGATTTTGTCTGTGGGGAATTGATTGAATGGTTGTGGTTTGCTATTGGTGGATCTCATGTGAGTGACAGGTTGTCCTGCCCTCGTCATTAGAGAAGAGTAGAGATGTTGCTGCAAGAGGGAGGTGAAGTTATTTTGAAATAAAAATAAAAAATATATAAATAAATAACTATTTCTTTGTTTATTTATTTATTTATATATATATTTTATATAAATAATTATATATATATATATATATATATATATATATATATATATATATATATAAAATAAATAAATTATATAAATAAATAACTATTTCTTTGTTTATTTATTTATTTATATATTTTATATAAATAAATATATATATATATATATATATATATATATATAATTAAAAATAAATAAATAAATTATTATATATTATTAAATAAAAATTATTTATTAATTTATTTATTTCACATTATATTTTTTTACAATACAAAAAATACACCAAAAAACCTTTTCATTACTTGAAATGAAATAAAATGTAAAAACCTTAAAGAAGAATTGTCCATCTTGATTTCATGGTGACTTTAATAAGTGAAGCTGTATCGATTGGATTTGTTGTCTATTACCATTTAAAATAATTGATCTTATGAAGATTCTGTCAGATTCTTTACATTTTGACCCCTCCAGTAGCTTAATAATCGTCAGTTTCATTTCAAGTCCAACCCTGGCCCGACGTCACCTTTGAAGTGGATCATGAAGTGCTCTTCCTTTGTTGGTTTCATTGGACACTTCCTGGTGTGTGCAGAGCTGCGATTTATGAGTCCCCATGGGAAAATAGTCTTTTATTACCTCTCTCCTTCCTTCCCTCCCTCACACACACACACACTGAGTCTGATTCTCTGTGCTTTTGTTTTGAGGTTTTCATCTCACACAATGGAATACAGGATAAACAAGTTTAGGTTTATATTGCTGCTGCTGTTTGTCTACTTAGGTGGTCATACATCTCTTATGAAAGGAAACACTTATTTATTTATGATACTTCATTCTCACAGACTTTATTTGTAGATTGGTCAGTGATGTGATGTTCATTTTTGGGGTGCAGATCGATTTATTTACTCAAACACCGTTATTGACAATCATCATTTTGGCTGCGAGAGATTCTCCAGCTTTGTTAACAGCGTGAACTGTCGAAGCTCCGCCCTCTTTTGGAAAGGGGGCCAGGAGCAGCAACTCATTTGCATTTAAAGGGACACACACAAAGGGTGTGTTTTTGCTCACACCCAAATAGGGGCAAATTTGACAAGCTATAATAAAGGATCTGTGGGGTATTTTGAGCTGAAATTCATTCTAAGGACACCAGAGACTTCTATTACATCTTGTGAAAGGGGCATAATAGGTCCCCTTTAACTAATGTTAACAAATCAAACCTTATTGTAAAGATTTGTTTTGCTTTTTAATATGAACTCCTTAATTGACAATGAAGATTTGAGAAATATACAACACTTGCAAATTCATTATGAATACTTGCTCTTTAGCATTGCTGCATCATAAAAGCATTTAGCTTATGGCAAGCCGTTTTGACTTTTATTCATTTTCAGGATGTGAACTTGTGATATCAACAATTACATTTCCACTAGTTAAAATATTAATTCTTGATATCAGGAATTATATTTCCACTAGTATTAACTATAATTGTTGATATCAAGAATTGTATTTTTACTAGTGAAATCTCGCCATAGGCTGCCATTCAAATTCAATTGTTGATGTCAAGAATTAATTTCTTACTAGTTGAAATTCCAGTTTCACATATCAAGAATACAGTTCTTACTAGTAACAATGCAAATTTCTAATATCAACAATTGAATTTGAATGGCAGCCTATGGCGAGATTTCACTAGGAAAAATACAATTCTTAATATCTTGAATTATAGTTTATACTAGTGGAAATTGAATTGTTGATATCAAGAATTAACGTTGTTACTAGTGGAAATATAATTCTTGATATCAAAAATTGCCATTGTTACTAGTGGAAATGTAATTCCTGATATTGAATAAATGTCAAAATGGCTTGCCATATTTAGCTTGCATTTTGCCTTTCTTTTGTTTTTCTCCTTTTACTGTTACACCTATCCTCTCGTCTGCTCCATCCTGCACTCAGAATTGTGAATGTTGGATCCGTGCCCGGATTTCTTTGGCAGACACCTTTTGGTTACTCGGTGTGATTGCATGTGTGTATGTGCGTTCTGTGTGAATGTATGCGTGTGTGTAGTTGACATTCACCTCATTCAGACACACTTTATTTTAACAGCCTGATTTCTCTCAACACTTAATCTGGCCTCAGAGGATGCCATTGTCAAACCAATTTAGCCTTGAGCACATTTCAGTTCACCGGCAAGTAGAACCATCTTCAGTCACACACTTTCACACTTTGCATTAAGTGAGACATAATTCAGTTGGCTCCATCAGTGCTGCTTATTTTAGCAAAAGCACATCTGTAGACGTCTAATGGGTAACAAATACGAGTCCGCTGTTCTATATCCGACTCCGCAGCAGCTCTCCAACCATATTTAATGCTGTTATGGGCTTCATTTTGTTTTCTTTGATACCTTAGAGACATTCCTTCGTCTCTCTCTCTCTCTCTCTCTCTCTCTCTCTCTCTCTCTCTCTCTCTCTCTCTCTCTCTCTCACAACCAACCCATCTATTTGTAGACCAAGGACACTATTTTAGCTTTCTACGATGCTATCAATACTCTATAGACTGAAATGTTGGAACAATTGCTTATAATGGAGTTAAAGGTCAGGGTTACACAAAGAATTCTCTGAACTATTTAGTAACAGAGACAGACTAGATTTTGTAAGTGCAGAGTTATTTGTGTGCTCTAAGGAAAATTGGACTGGAATATTGATTAAAAATTAAATTAAGGTTTTATGAATTATGAATGTGTGGAGCAGTCTGGAAGGACTATTTCAATCAAAGTGATCACTTTTGCTCAATCTTATGTTCCAAACCTATTTCTATTTTCCTCTGTGAAATGCAAAAAAACATTTTAGGCAGAATGTCAAAGTTATCCGTCCGTCCGTCCATTCATCCATCCATCAATCTGTCCATCCATCCATTAGTTCATTCATTCATCCATCCATCCCCCATTCATTCATCCATCCATCCATCCCCCATTCATTCATCCATCCATCCCCCATTCATTCATCCATTCATCATCCATCCATCCCCCATTCATTCATCCATTCATCATCCATCCATCCCCCATTCATTCATCCATTCATCCATCCATCCATCCCCCATTCATTCATCCATTCATCCATCCATCCACCCCCCATTCATTCATCCATCCATCCATCCCCATTCATCCATCCATCCATCCCCCATTCATTCATCCATCCATCCATCCATCCCCCATTCATTCATCCATCCATCCATCCCCCATTCATCCATCCATCCATCCCCATTCATACATCCATCCATCCCCATTCATTCATCCATCCATACATCCATCCATCCATTCCCCATTCATCTATCCATACATCCATCCATCCATCCCCCATTCATTCATCCATCCATACATCCATCCATTCATCCCCCATTCATCCCCCATTCATCCATCCATACATCCATCCATCCCCATTCATCCATCCATCCATCCCCCATTCATTCATTCATCCATCCATCCCCCATTCATTCATTCATCCATCCATCCATCCCCCATTCATTCATCCATCCATCCATTCATTCATCCATCCATACATCCATCCATCCCCCATTCATTCATCCATTCATCATCCATCCATCCCCCATTCATTCATCCATTCATCCATCCCCATTCATCCATTCATCCATCCATCCATCCCCATTCATCCATCCATCCATCCATCCCCCATTCATCCATCCATCCATCCATCCCCCATTCATCCATCCATTCATCCATACATCCATCCATCCATCCCCCATTCATCCATCCATTCATCCATACATCCATCTATCCATCCCCCATTCATTCATCCATTCATCATCCATCCATCCCCCATTCATCCATCCATCCCCCATTCATTCATCCATCCATACATCCATCCATCCATCCCCCATTCATCTATCCATACATCCATCCATCCATCCCCCATTCATTCATCCATCCATACATCCATCCATACATCCATCCATTCATCCCCCATTCATCCATCCATACATCCATCCATCCCCATTCATCCATCCATCCATCCCCATTCATCCCCCATCCATCCATCCCCCATTCATTCATCCATCCATACATCCATCCATCCCCCATTCATTCATCCATTCATCATCCATCCATCCCCCATTCATTCATCCATTCATCCATCCCCCATTCATTCATCCATACATCCATCCCCATTCATGCATCCATCCATCCCCCATTCATCCATCCATCCATCCATCCATCCATCCCCCATTCATCCATCCATCCCCCATTCATTCATTCATCCATCCATCCATCCACCCCCCATTCATCCTTGGATCCATCCATCCATCCAGTATGAAAGACATTCTAGTAAAGATAAATTATTATTTTTGCTTACTTTTTGGATAAAACTCTCTTGAAAAATCTTTAACATCATAAAAATGCATATATAAAAAATAATAAAAAATCTTATATTTTGCTTTAATTTTCAGACAAACAGTCTTTACAGTGACATGCCATATATAATCCTAGATCTCCTAATTGTCACAAGTCGTAAATTTTAAAACTGTTTTGTGGAGTTTTTCTTTACTGAAAGTTTTTTTTTTTTCGCAGCGACTTTTCATCAGCTGAATAATCGGTACGTTGTTAAACAACAGAATGATTCATTGAACACATACTTCTATCCCTCACAGCTTCATTTTCATTCCTGTCAAAAAATAAATAAAGCTCTACTCTAAGGTCTATGGGAATATGTTCTTAAATACAACATAAGTATATATATATATATATATATATATTATATATATTTTTTTTTTTTTAAATGTTAAAGAGCTCAAAATGTGCTCCACAACAGAAGTGATTTTTTTTTTTAATTATATGAAAGTACAGTACATGCATTCAAAGGTTTATACATTTTTTTAACCTCACGAGGCTATGATGCATATGATTTGTAGTTAAGTTTGCTTCAGCATGCACTATGATCCCTCTAGAGCAAAGACGGCATACAACAAACCCTGGCTTTCTGGCATTACGCGCATATTCTTGACAAAGTACTTCATTACCAAGCCTTAAAAGAATAAATTTTGTGAACCCAGCCCAAGCTGAAACCACTATTCTCAGGAAAGAAGGGCACGTTTGTTAGATAAATAAATGATGTCATTGCTGAAAGCCAAGTAACAGGGTTGGGATGTGACAAGAAAAACAAACCTGATGTGAGTGTGTACGGGTAAAAGCATTTGAAAGAAAGTGGGATATGGCGAGAATGTATCAGTTATGATTAAGGCCTTGTCTGTGGTCACGGTTTACGGTAAATGTAGCGGTAATTACCTGCAGACTGCTTTTTCCATACTAATCTGCTCTGCGTGGCTGGTTAATGTCTCCTCTCACCACCTCAGACCTTCTAATGATTTCTAAAGATGATAAAATTATCACAGTTTACCTTTTGTCTGAGTTTGCTTTGTACTGTATGTCCACTTCCTTGTTGCGTTCCATTTGCTGCATTTTGCGATTCCAACGCTCAGATTTGTTTCACTTGGCGTCGTTTAAACCTCCATCTGGTAAGCATAACTCGTGGTTATGAAGTAATAAACAAATGCACTGGAAGAGATTGCTGACTGCTGCGTGCTGAAGTGGTTTCATGCTGTAGGACTTGTTTCTAGAACATGCCAAATCTTGAATCTCCTTCATTAAAGTCCTGACATAGAATTTGCTAAACTGATGTTTAGTCTGTAGTTTGATTGGTCGACTGCCATATGCAGTAGCCAATATTTGAATGGAGCAATCACAGCCAAGATTAATGGTTCATTTGCAACAATTTGAGCACTTAACCAATAATGCTGTTCAGTAGGTGAAAATGTTGTAATGTTTGTTATGTACGTGTTCCTCAATACAGGGACTGTTGTGTTACAGGCTTTGTTGAATAAATAAAAAACAAATAAATAATTAAATTCAATAAGCATATATAATGTGATGAAACAGTATGATTTTTAAAAAGATATATATATATATATATATATATATATATATATATATATATATATATATATATATATATATATAAAATAAATATATATATTATTTATTTATATATATATATATATATATATATATATATATATATATATATATATATATATATATATATATATATATATAATATTATGACGGACACATTACAGCTTTTCCGCAATTTTTCTCATTTATTTATTTTGTACTATTGTAAAACATTTTATGTGTAGATTTTGTTTTTGGCTTGTCCCAATGTTTTTGAAATATGAAAGTTTCCACAACTCATCATTTTGACGTGTTGAAAATTACTTTTTTGGTTTAGAAAATAATTGTTCAGGAGGGAAAAAAACTATATTTAAATACTGTGCTGTCAGAATTTTTTTTACAGAAAAATGTTGAAGTAAGAGTTAAAAAGCTAGTAAAAGTATATTTAACTAAGTTCAAAAGGTTAAAAAGGCCCCAGCTGAAGAAATCTCCATCTGAAACCCTATAGCTATCTGCTAGTGCGTTGCCAAGCGTGTCATTTAAATACAGTCTAAATATGATTCTTCAGCTAAGTGTTGTGTTGTGCGTGACTCTCTTCTTGGGCTTGTGCTAATTCCTGGGTTGCAGAGGTGAACTGTTCACTCATCAACTGTGGGTTGACATCTTTGCAACATGATGCACAGAATCTCCTCCTACTTCCTGAATGGACAGCTGACTTCACACATGCTGTTCAGGATCACTTTTCCCCAGCCATGCTCCACTTTCTCCTGTCTTTGTTGTGCTAGCCCACCCCGCTTGAGCTGTCGTGGGGTTAAAGTGCAGCCAATGAATGGAGCTCCCCACTGTTTAACACTGCTGGGGAATATAGATCTCTGTGCTAATGGGCCAGTTCTGCTGGTGGACCGCCCACTTGCACAGCAAAGTTAATATCAGCAGACAAGACTAAATAAAGAAAACACATTTAGTTACTTGACTGCACACTCCTGGAAGGATACTATGCAACATCTGCAGGACCAGTATTTACACATTGTGTCTCAATTTCGCGTGGTGTTGTTGTTTTTTTGTGTGTTTTGTTTGTTTGTTTTGCTTTTGTGTTCTATTTATTTTTTTTCTTTGATTTGTTTGGTTTTTTTTGGGCTCGTTTTTTGTTTTGTCTGTTTTGTTTGTTATTTTTTGCGTGGCTTGTTTTTTTTCTTTGTGTTTGATGTTTTTTTTTTTGGCTTGCGTTATTTTTTTCCCTTTTTGTTTGTTGCTTTTTTGTTTGATCTGGGTTTTTTTTGTTTAGTTTTTTTATTTGATGTGTGTATTCTTGTATTATTGATCTCCTTGGCTCTGGTAGTGTACTTCTGCTAAAACTTATGTGATTACAGTAGCTCATATGTACTTAAAATGAAAGTTTTTTGTTTTCAAATTTCATCTTAATTTTAAGTGTTACAGCATTCCTTCAGGATGGGCACTCGTTCACTTCTCGCTCTCTCTCCTACTTTTGTCTTTCCTGAACCTCCTTTAAAACTCCCCACATGCACACAGTCTACCCTCACCGCAGTCCATTCTGTATTTAGACCACAAAAGAGATACATATCATCTCTAATACTTAACTGCTTTAATTGCGTATCATTATATGCTCATTCACTTGGATCCTTATGTGACTTTAAATACTCCGTGCTTGGATAATTATCCCAGCATCCTGCTCACATGTAGGCTGGCCTATTGCAGGGACTTCTGGTGCTTCACGCTGGCTCAGCGCTCAGGGAAACTGTTTCGGTTATCAAAACATGACATCACACATTACATAATCACTTCTCTCGGGACAAAAAACAGTCCAAATCCACTTCTGAAAATGCTGAAGAGACCAACATATGTTTCAGATGCTGGTGTAACCTCTGAAGGAGGTCTGTAGTAGAAGATTTGTAGAGGTCTGAATCCATTCCCATTCATCTCAATGGCAGTTTCTTGGCTGTCACATGAACACCTATCGGTTCAATTTAGTATCTTCCATGTCTGTTTATGGGAGCTCAGTTCATTTTGAACCAGTCACCTGAGCCGTAAATGTCATCCATTCAAGAGACGCTGAATGGTGATGTCAAGACAATGTTGATCTCACGAATATGAACATTCCCAAAGTCTATGGTTGACCAGAAGGACAATTTTGGTTAGTGAATAGCATGGCTATGTGTAACGGAGGCCAGCTAGTAGTTGCTGTGCGAGTAAACCTCATTCCTCTGACCTCATGAGATGCTCTAGCGACAGATCCTTGCGGTTACAGCCTTTAGCCTCCTTGTTAGAGCGTCCGACTCCCATGCCGGAACACACGAGTTTGAGGAGTAGGACCCGGGTAGAAGGTTTACATTGGTGCCGTGACCCGAACGGGAGTGAGGTTTAGGGGGGTGAGTGTAACGGAGGCCAGCTAGTAGTTGCTGTGCAAGTAAACCTCACTCCTCTGACCTCCGGAGACGCTCTAGCGACAGACACTTGGGGTTACAGCCTTTAGCCTCCTTGTTAGGGCATCCATCTCCCATGCCGGAACACCCGAGTTTGAAGCCCGCTTAGAGCGAGCCGAGAAGGAATTGGATAGAGGGGTTACATTGGTGCCGTGACCCGGATGGGAGTGAGGTTTAGGGGGGTGAGTGTAACGTAGTTGCTGTGCGAGTAAACCTCACTCCTCTGACCTCCGGAGACGCTCTAGCGACAGACGCTTGGGGCTACAGCCTTTAGCCTCCTTGTTAGGGCGTCCATCTCCCATGCCGGAACACCCGAGTTTGAAGCCCGCTTAGAGCGAGCTGAGTAGGACTCGAATAGAGGGGTTACGTTGGTGCCGTGACCCGGATGGGAGTGAGGTTAAGGGGGGTGAGTGTAACGGAGTTGCTGTGCGAGTAAACCTCACTCCTCTGACCTCAAGAGACGCTCTAGCGACAGACGCTTGGGGTTGCAGCAACGCGAAAGTTTACCTCAGGAAACCCATGTTACCTGTTCCTGTGGTGTTTTTTCAGAGCTCTTGTAATATTTTGAAGCCTGTGTCATGGCAGATACTTCATCTTGTTGTTTGCAGTGGCTCAGAAGTTTTGGATCGGGTGTCTTACGCCTCTTATGTCTGAGCCAGTACAGCTAGCATGATGTTGGCTTCTGCCCCGCGAGAGCTCTTGGCAAACACTTTGTAGGCCGAGGCTAAAACCCAAGGCTTACCTCAACAGCTTTCCTCCCCTCTTCATTCTTTTCTCATAAACTTCAAGTCTAATTGCCATTTCCCTCTCCTTCATCTTTTCTTGTGTCCTCCATGAACTCTTCTATTAAGCGAAGCCCAGTTTCATGAGGTCAGTGACTGAGGTTTATGTTTTTATGGGCTTTGTTGCAATATGATGCATCCAGTTTAAACAAATCCAACTGATATAGTGGTGTTTGAGTACTTTAAAGAATCGACAGTATGATTGAGTCAAGTGATTGTTGAATAATAAGAATGACAAAGTCCGAAATCCTGTGGTGCAGCCTTCTGTTGACCACCTGGATGGGACTCAGTCTGCTTTTAAATAACAGCAACATGCTTTATTTTATTTTCAATACTTAATTGTGGGTGAGTTTCACAAAAAAGGCAGCATTTTGAACAAAAAGAATACGACGTGCATAAGCAATGCTTTTATTTCTTGTTTCTGCTCCTTTTTTGCCTGTGATTTGATTCAGAGATTTTGTACTCTTTCTGAAGATGCGCCCCACACACACACACTCTACAACAGTGAAAAGAGAAAAATCCAGAAATTTGCGTCTTCATGCACATTCTTTACCTGGCTATGCTTAATAAGCCGACAGTGCATGTCGTCATGTTAACACGTTTGCCCATTTTCCTTTATCGGAGAAAGGTCATAAACGGCTTAAAGGGGTAGTTCACCCAAAAATCAATTCTGGCATTAATTACTCACTCATGTCGTTCCAAACCCGTAAGACCTTCGTTCATCTTCAGAACACAAATTATGATATTTTTTATGACATCTGAGATGTTTTTGTCCCCCATAGAAAGCAACGTTCAAGCTCCAGAAAAGCAGTAAAGACATTGTTAAAGTAGTCAACGTGACTACATTGGTTCAACCTTAATGCTATGAAACAAAGATAACGACTTTATTCAACAATTTCATCTCTCCCCTCAAAGTCTTGTACGCTGTTTATGTTCTGTGTTCTACATCACAATACAGACTCAGTATTTATTTTCTATAGTTAGTATAGTGTTTTCGTAAGCATACTCGCTATTAGCTAAGTAGTAAAGTCGAAACTGGTAATATTTAAGTTTGAAATTAAAAAAACCTTCCAGTCAACATGTAAACAATGAGCGTAGTAGCTAAATATTGAGTATGCGAATACTTTCACATAGGAAGTCATTGATATACAACCACTCTTTTCAAAAATCACATACGCATTTGTTTTAATGTCATTTTACAAATCTTTCCGTGCATTTTTTTTTTGTTTTATTTTGATAGAAACTAGCTCTGTGAGCATATTTGAAATGACGTTATATAATGTGAAGTCGGGATTGATCTGTCTTTTCAAATCAGATGCCTGACCTCAAGAAATGATTGAGCAATGAGTTCATGACAGCTTTCTCCTAAATCTGTCTATTGAGTTCTTCTATAGCAGGGCATCGCTGTGCTGTTTACCGACTAAAACCATGAATGTAGATTCAGACTGGCATTTAATTCTACAATAAGCAGCGGGCGAGTCTCGACACGGCAGCTGCGCCTTGGGGAACGGAGAGGTGTCCGCCGCCTTCACGCTGCATCATATTCTGTCCCTTCAGACTCGCGTCTTTACTGCAGTGTGTAAGTGTCTTCCGCTCTGTGAAACCCGAGGTTGTCTCTGTTTTGTCATTTAATCGTGCTGGTGTCTACATGGACTGCCAGACATGCTGTCACACGCACACTTAACAGCTATTAATGAGCGCTAGGCTTCTAGAAATATATGCCTATCAACGCTTTTTGAAGTTTTGATTACATAGATTCAGAGAAGGGCCCTGTTTGTCATGTTGTCACAGTCTGCTGGCGAAAGATTTAAAACCTACTTTAAACAAACTGATGAATCAAATGGTTGCACAACTGCACAGATTGAGTTGGAAACAATAATAATAATTATATTCAGTGTTGGGGGTAACGCAGATTACTACTAGGAACTATTGTAGCATTATTTTTAAATGTATTTATTTTTTATTTTTATTGTTGAAGAGTGCTGAACTGTTGTTTGAGCTGCGCCCCCTACAGTACAGGAGTGAATTTGCATTTCTTTAAGCCTGAGGCTTATTCATTTCACATTTCGTGTGAAAG